>SKCR01031143.1:0-221959 GCA_019454045.1 Zanthoxylum bungeanum
AAGTCAAGCACTATGTCTGGGATGAACCGTACCTGTTTAAACGCTGTGCTGATCAATTATTGAGACGGTGTGTTCCACATGAGGAGGTCAACAGTGTTTTGCAACACTGTCATTCATCACCATACGGCGGACACTTCAGCGGAAACAAAACTGCAGCCAAAGTCCTTCAATCAGGTTTGTTCTGGCCCACACTTTTTTAAAGATGCTATCTTTTTACTTTTCAATGTGACAGGTGCTAGAGAACGGGGAATATTTCGAGGAGAAACGAAGGACCGTTGCAAAACATTCTGGAAGTGGAAATATTCGATGTATGGGGTATTGATTTCATGGGACCCTTTGTTCCATCATTCGGAAATTTGTACATCTGGTTGCTGTAGACTACGTCTCCAATGGGTCGAAGCAATTGCACTGCCATCCATGATTCAAAAGTCGTGATCAATTCCTGAAAAGAATATTTTCACTCGGTTCGGAACACCGCGGGCATTATCATGATTGTGGCTCTCATTTCTGCAACAGATACTTTGATGCACTCCTATCCAAATACGGAGTTACTCACAAAATTGCCACTGCTTACCATCCACAGTCAAATGGACAGGTTGAGGTTTCAACAGGGAATCAAAAGAATCCTAGAAGAACCGTTGGATCAACAAGGAGGGACTGGTCAACAAAACTAGATGATGCATTATGGGCCTACAGGACATATTACAAGACACCCATTGGTATGTCCCCATATCGATTGGTGTTTGGGAAAGCGTGCCATCTGCCAGTTGAGCTTGAGCACAAGGCGTACTGGGCACTGAAGAAGTTGAAATTTTGATTCACAAGCTGCAGGAGAGAAAAGACTGCACCAACTCAACGAATTGGAGAGTTTCGTCTACAGGCTTATGAAAATGCCAAATTGTACAAGGAAAAAACCAAAAAATGGCATGACCGAAAAATAGTGCACAGACAGTTGGAACCAAGGCAGCAGGTGTTGTTGTACACTCGAGGTTAAACTTTTCCCTGGAAAGTTGAAATCTAGATGGTCAAGGTCCATTTGTGATCACTCAGGTTTTACCATATGGAGCTGTTGAGTTATTGGATCCCAATACCAACAACACATTCAAGGTTAACAGTCAGCGTGTCAAGCACTACTGGGGAGAATCATTTGAGCGACAAAAAGAAAGTGTCACACTTTCAGATCCAGCATAACGTTCGAGAAGCCAAGTCTGGCTGACGACTTAAACTTAGCGCTCGCAGGGAGGCAACCCATGCAATTTTTGTATTATTATGATTTGTGTGATTTAATTTTTGTGTGTTAGTGTTTAGTTTTTGCAGATTAAGTCATTTCAAGATGGAAGAAGCTCTCGCAAATCTTCACAAGCAATTTCCTTCTCTCCCTCAAAAATCTCTAATGAAAGTTTACAAAGCTCGCTTGGAACGAATGAGACTACTGACGATCCATGGTGTTCCCAATGACATTCGTTGGGTAATTGAAGCACGGATCCGATTGGCAGTGAGTCTTCTGACTCTTTTATTTCACATATGCCTGGTTTTGGAAGAAGCACCTATGCAAAGAAACTTAGAGCTAAGCAAATGGGTGTTTGTTTCAAATGTGCACGATGGAATTGCAATACTCGTTGTCGTTCTTTAGGAATGGTGTCTGATAATCGCGAAGACAAATTAAATTCATTAGGGGTGGCTTGAGTAAGGAGTCTTTAGATGATATATCTTCGACTCTTGAGACGCATCCAGTGGATATGTTCACATAGCCTTTCGCAAATTACACACACAATTTCAAAAAGAAAGACAATTGTTAAGTCTCGGGAATCTGACTCAAAAAGACCCTGTTTGCCAGTTTATAAGAAAATTGGATGGGAAGCTTGTCCCTGACGCATAGACGTCGACCAAGCCGCTACTTTCTTATAATTATTATATCTCTTTATCATTTCCTAATAATTTGTTTTGTTGTTTTTTTTTTTCTTTATTTTCTCCGACAGGATCCAGATCTTTTTGACTATCACGATTTGTTTAAAGTAATAATTGTGATTTCGCAGGTACTAGTGCTATTATTTTACTCACCCTTTTCAGGTATTATAAATTCAACTCATCATTGCACTTTTGAAGACATCCAGAGTAAAAAAATGGAAACCACTTCAAGAAGACGAGTTGAAAATATTTGTGTGTTTTACGGTAGCACTGTTGGTACTAACTAAACCACAATACATAGAAGCAGCACAGGAATTGGGTCGAGTCTTAGCTGCAAGGAATATGCACTTAATATATGGCGGAGGCAATCTTGGACTAATGGGGATCATTTCAAAATCTGTACAGGAAGGAGGCAGTCACGTTTTGGGAATCATCCAAAACCCTTGGCAGAGGCAAATCTTATTCAACCATCAAACATAGAAGAACTGATCGTACCAGGTATGTCTGAACGACTAGTAGAAATGATTAACCGTGCGATGCTTTATTGCTTTGCCAGGTGGCTTGGGTACATTGGAGGAAATTTTTATTGTGTTATCTTGGGCGAACCTGAACATACACCAGAAACCAATTTGGCTGTACAACGTTGATGGGTTTTATGATTTTCTTTGTGTGTTTCTTGATGATGCTCGGAGAAATGGGTTCATATCAAAACCTTTAAAAGAACTCCTATTTACTGCCAGAACTGCTCCAGATCTAATTGACCAGCTCATAGCCTATGAACCAAAAGTTGACCCTATCATTTCAAAGATAACTTGATCTGAGGACGATCGTGGTAAGAGACGTCGGATTAATCTGGATCTTAACCTTTAAATTTCCTGTAGATTTTCAGCTAACCTGGTATTATTTTCTAAACTTCTTCTTCTACTGTTAAGAGACATTGAGGACAATGTCTCATTTAGGTTGGGGGAGGAAATTAGTTGATTAGTACCTTGTTTTTAGTTGTTGTTATTTTATTTTTAGTCCCAAAATTTTTATAAAATACAAAAAAATTGTAAATTTTCAAAAATTACAAAAAATATTTTGCATTTTGTGTTTTTATTTTGACTAAAAAGGTGAAATTGGTAAAGGATAGCTGAGTAAGGAGTTTCACTCCTGAGACGTATCTCAATCCTATTTTCGAAACAAGTTAATTTTTGTTTATTTCCTTTTGAATTATTTAATTTGTGAATTTTCCATAACACTGACTAAAATGAATCTTCATATGCTCAGTTGACAGGTATTATCAACATACATGGAAACATACAGACATGAGCTGTAATTGAAAAGTTTGTAATATTCCGTGCTCTAGTTTAATTGGAGGAAGCATCTATACATAGTAATGGAATAATAAAAAAAACAAAAGAAAAAAATTCTGATGTACAAAAATAAAGTATCTAAGATCCGGGTTATTAAGTCTGTAAGGGTGTTTTAACACCTAGTGCCCTAAAACCAACTGGTTTGGGAGTCACTGGCCCAAGCTCGCTACAAAAAAAAAAAAATATATTTATATCTGAAGTCTGAGTAATTATGTTCGTAGGGGTGTCTTAACACCTGGTGCCCTAAAGCCAACTGGTTTGGGAGCCACCAACCCAAAGCTCGCTACATAGACGAAGGTATTGTATATAAATAGAAAGTCATAATTCAGAAAAAGCAAAGAAAAAATCAGAAAAATCAGAAAAAGTATTCCATTGCTACAAAAAGGTGTGAAACTTGATAGAATTTTAGACAAAAATTACTACTCTCTATCAACTGAACTTGTGACTGTTGTGGGCAAAAAATTGATTAATATTTTGTTAGCTGTGTATATGAAGAATGGTAAATAAATTGGAGAATTTACTTATTCAGTAATTTAGAATGAAACAAAACAACTAGTAACTTGGAGTAGAAGTTTCACCTAATTAGTCACTAACATCTTTATTCTCTTTTCGCTTGTCTTTTTGCTTTTGTGTGCATTAGTTTTTATTACCTTTTTACTTTTGTAAAATGTTTGTGGGTATCATTGCTGTAAACCCTCACGAGATTAACAACTCGTCCACTAGGGACACCTAGGGGTTAAAGGCTTGTTACATATGCTAAATGCAACCGTGATCCCTACGAAAGTGGCTTAGTTAAATTATTATGTTATTTTATGTTCTGCTCGAGGACTAGCAAAATGTTAGGTTTGGGGGTGTGATGAGTGGTATTTATATCACTATTTCCCACTCATTTATCCTAATATTTTGTATAGTTTCTTGAGTATTGTGAATATTTTGATGTGTTTTGTGTTATTTTGTAGATAAATAAAGTTTCAGGACATTCTGAAGGTGATTTGGGGCAAAACAGTGAAAATTGACGAAAAAAGGCATTTTGGTAATTTTCAGCGTCGCGACGCCCAGACCTTCAGCGGCGTGACGCCCAGCATGCCCGAATCTTCTAACATACACCGGGTCAACGGATCAGAATTTGAGAAGTTTGACTTTGCCCGAGCCACGTTTCACCATCACAACCAATCTGCTAACATGCGCCGTGCCATGTGGCATCATCATACGCTGCCGACACTCATCATAGCCACGTGTCGCCACGTCATCATCCATGTCAGCGGTCAACGAGTCAACTTCGCCATGTGTCATGCCACGTCAGCATCAGCCAATCACAGCGTGACACGTGTCGCCACGTGTCGCAATCCTATGGTGCCGACAATTGAACAGTCAGCCGCCTTGCCACGTCAGCGCCACGTCATCAATGACGTCATCACAATAATTGAGTCTTAGCCGCCTTGCCACGTGTCGCGTGAACAGTCAGCCGCCGTGCCACGTGTCGTGTCCTCAGCGTGCCACGTTGAACTCTTCCAGCGTCGCGACGCTGAAGCAAAATTTTTCTATAAATTCAGCGCGAATTTCAGATTTTGCAGAACAATTCTCTCTCTTCTATTCCGTGTAATGAGAGAGTTCTCTCTCTAGAATCTTTAGTTTTTAATTTTTTACTTTTGTAATTAATTTTTAATTACGTTTTGTAATAATAGTAATTTACTTTCTTTACTTTTTACAGTTTTCACTATTCACATGAGGAGGTAATTTCCCCAGCTAGGGTGAAAGGTAATTCTTTTACTGTTACTATTAGATTAATCTCCCTTAAAAATAATATATTTACTATTTAAAATACTGATTAATAAAGGATACCGCTATATTGGTCGGTTGGCAATTCAATTTAATCTGGTTTAAACGTGACTAATCAAGAAAACCGCTATATTGGTCGGTTGGTAAGTTATTTTCTGTTGGTTTGAACCTGATTAATCAAGGATACCGCCAGATTGGTCGGTTGGTAAATTTATTTTGGTACCGCCTTTATGGCTGGATTATGGACAAATATTACCACCTATATGGCTGGTTGGACTTAATTTGACTTAATCAGGATACCGCCAGATTGGTCGGTTGGTAAAATATTATCACAAGTTTATATATTATTTTATGGGAGATATCTAAATTAGTAGTAGTAAAAGTAATTCCTTTTGCCTTAGCATTTTATTTCATTTGTAATTTACTTTTCAGCATTTTACTCACCGCAATTACTTTTCAGCATTTTCATTTTATGTCTTTTAAGTTTTTATTAGCCCTAGTTATGTGTTGTAACTAAATTAGTTATCTGGGGTTGTGATGACTTTTAATATCACCGTTTTATAAGGGGTTAAATTATAGCTTGGGTATATAAAGATTTATTTATTGAGTCTTAATCTTAATGCCTTTTTATTAATTGGCCACTAATAAAATTGATATGGTAAATCTAAAATGAACTAGACATAGGGATTTTAGGTTTCAGCCTTAGACTCAATAGCCCACGATCTTCCTTGAGGATAGATAACCCTTTAATAGATTTCCTTACAGGATAGGAATATACCTGTCGGGCGGGGGTAGCCATAATTGGAACTTAAACTTAATGAATCCAGATAATTTGGTTGACATAGACATATGGTTCAATTGGGTTATACTGGGTATTTGTAATTGACCATCGGAAGATGCTTTACAATAATTTAGTGTTCCAGGTTAATAAATCAATATATTACCCAGCTTTAAAATAACCACTTCATCTTAAAATAATATTAAAAGAAATCACAACCCTAGATAGTTTTTAATATTGAATTTCTTAAAATCTACTTTCGAACAATTTTATTTACTTGCCTTTAAATTAGAATCGTCGTCATTTCAAATCAATAAACAACCTGTTAGATACTAGTAATAATTTGACCTCATAAAATTAATAACTTAGGTATTAAGTCCTCGTGGGATCGATACTTTTTATACTACTTGAACGATACGTACGCTTGCGTTATACGTGTGTGTTTACGCCGGTCAGACCTTAACAAAGATAATAAATTGGTTGCCAATTTGCACTCGAAAAACCCTCGCAAAATATTAAGCGTCTTTCCTTCCATTGAGTGATTCTCACTCAAGATCCAAGACTAGCATTGGCTTGTTGGCCAAAGTCAAGGCCTTTTTCCGTCGAGGATGTGTTTGAATCACGAGAGCTTTGTTACATGTCAGTGTCTTGTCCAAGTTGTGGTTTGTTGGCCAAAGTCAAGACCACTTATTGTCCATCGACATTGATTACGAAGCTTTCCATGGTCAATGGGTCGCGCTTAACTGGGATCACTAAGTTTGTTGTGCCAAAGCCAAGGCTTAGTTGATTCAGAGGAAAAAGGTTAGATAATACATTGGATGTATTGGCATATATAAGATATATGTTTCGGACTTGGATGTCCCCCTACCGGATCTAGGAATTGGATTGGATCCAATCGATCTTAGAGATCTACCTAGTTAATTATCATATAATTTGTTGGCCAAAGTCAAGATTGTGTGATATTTAACGAGATCCTAGCCCGCTAGGAAACACAGTTTCCCGAGTACTCGACAGAGGGTTAGAGGCTCACCGAAAAATAGTGGGAGGCAAGAATTGAATTTGCAATATTGTTCAATTACTCGCCATACGCGCTCAAACAAATATCATTCGTCAAATAAATTAAATGTTAGTTGGACTAATATTTAAATGTTGTTTTAATAAATAGTTGGACTATATTCAAACTATTCATTTATAGTTGATTTTATAATTGGATTATAGTAATCAATATAATTGATTTTAATCTATTAAATTATAGTTGATTAAATAGTTGGACTATTGTAATCATTCTAATAAATAGTACCTAAATCGTTGATTAAATAGTTGGACTATTAAAATCAAGATAAAATTGAAAGATTGACATTTAAAACATAATCCTAGGGAAAATGTATTTAAATGGTTTGATTTTCAAATTGGGAAAAAATTTCAGGATGGTCCTGGAAACTAATAAGTTACTTTATTTGATAAAATAACATATTAGGCCTAAGCCCGGAGTTAAGCAAATTGTAGAGCATAATCTTGGAAGATTTATGTGATGATAATTTTAGTGCTTAATCCATTAAGCTTGTCGCGGTAGACTCCTTACTTTCTGAATCAGAACTAAGGATTAGATCCTTAAAGTATGATAATGAAATTGAAGGATCTTCATAAATCTATACTTAGATTTTAGAAGTACTAAATTGCAATAAATAACTCTTGGAGAGTTAATGACTATTCTCAAGGAGATAAAGTCAAACTTTACAATTGGCAAGTGGCGCAAGGCGCACCTTACTTCAATATTCTAGAAACCCGAGGCTTGGCCAAAGGCTACTGGAATGTGAAAAATGGCAAAGGAAAAATCATTATAATCTTTTAGAAAGATAAAAGACATATCCCAAAATGTCTGCCTAAATTGTGGCAACAGGATCGCGGAAGCGTGACTGCCGTTTGGACAAAGCAAACATGAAGGAATTGAAGACGAGCAAGGCTTTGACTTCAAATATGATTGTCATTATTATGTTCATAACTAGTATAAAAATTAGATTTTAAATACTTAGTGTGATACATAAATATATACTAATGTTCAGAATCTGCTATGAGCAGGATTTGGAAACTGTTATAATGTAACTAGTTTGACTAGATACATTATCTCTATATCAGTGTTTAACTCGCTGAGGGTGAACCTTTATATTATAGAACACTAAAGTGTTTCATTATATAAAGATGATATTGAGATAAACACATTAGATGTGAATAACAATATTTATATTTAGAATATAAATAAAATCTCAAACGTATATAATGACAAACAAATAGCTCAAACTGATTTGATCAGAAGAAACTAATTTGTGGCATTGTTGTCTGGGACACAATTAAACAAGACTCGTATATCCACACTTTTGAAGAGTGGGTACTCGGACTGTTTTAATTCCAATCAAATAAAGTCTACGAATCCAGTTTATTGGGCAAAGTGCCTATAATACTATTTACTTGGTAAAAGTGTAAATGCCACCAATCTGTTAGCCCTAGTTCATAGTGAAGCAAGTGGGCCCTTGTCTAGATAGGCTAGATATGGATATGAATATTTCGAAACCTTTACGGATGTGGCATCGCGTTATGGTTATGTGTTTCTTTTGAAGAACACAAATCGGAAACTTTTACAGTTTCGACA
The DNA here is from genome assembly GCA_019454045.1 of Zanthoxylum bungeanum. Taxonomy (NCBI): domain Eukaryota; kingdom Viridiplantae; phylum Streptophyta; class Magnoliopsida; order Sapindales; family Rutaceae; genus Zanthoxylum; species Zanthoxylum bungeanum. The sequence goes on from SKCR01031143.1 coordinate 8,468, forward strand.
CGAAATAGACAAACAGATCGGCTAAAGTATTATACCGTCACGGTTAGACCGTAATGGAAAATACTTAAGCAATAATTTTCTAATATACTTGAAAGAGTATAATATTCTTTCAATGATGACTCCTCCCAGAACACGTCATTTTGACGGTGTGTCCGAACTAAGTGACCGAATTTTGTTGGACATGATAAGGTTAATCATGAGTCGCTCTGAGCTACCATTTCCTTCAACGGATAAGCATAATCAGTGCTGAACTTATTTAGAATAAGGTTCCATTAAAATCTGTTTGACAGATTTCGTGCCAATTGTAGGTTATCTTAGGGATACCAAAGTATTGTACTTATACAACTCACATGAAAACAATTAGATTGTTGCTCACCATGTGGTTTTTCTAAGAGGAATACCGATATTCAGTGGCAAGTGGGAGGATAGTAAAACTCGATGAAAATCAGAGTAATACTATTCATGGCATCCATTCCTTAATGTAACATATATATAGTTCATCAAAGATGAAACTATACCAGTAATCTTCGTATACACAAGAACCGCGTATGTCCGAGAGAGTCAGAAAACAACCTGGGGTATGGGTTTCTGATCTCGCCTTATAAAGATGTTGATCTTTTGAGGTATACCAACTGACTACGTATGAGGAAGTGATACAAGGTATCGACTCCCTATTATGACAAAGTGTCATGAGTCTGAAATGGATTCCATGTATACCAACTACGTTTGGACACTAGTTGATGTACCGCAAGGCATTGTGCCTATTGGTACTATATAAGTCTTCAAGGAAGACATACATGGAAGGCAACATACCAACGTACTAAGCTAAGCTTGTAGCGAAAAGGTAGAGTTATCAACACTGTGGTGATTACGACGAAACCTTTTACCTATTGCCACGGTAAATCCATTTGATAATGCTTGCTGTTGCTGCATGTTTCATTTATGAAATATGGCAGCAGAACGGCAAAACCACTTTCCTTAACGGAAACCTTTTGGAGGATGTTTACAACATCCTGTCGGTTTTGTCGTACCAAAACTAGCAAATAAGGTTTGCAGGTTATTCGATCCATGTATGATTTGAAGCAAGCATTAGGTTCTTGGAATTATCGTTTTGATGTAATCATAATAGTTCATGATTTAATTCAAAACGAAATGATTCTTGTGTATATAAGGAAGTTAGTGGGAGCGCGCTGACAGTGAATGTCCTGAATAATAATGATAATATGTCATTTCTTGGAAATGACATTCCCATAAAATAATCGGTGAAAGCTTGACTTTCCTGAAAACGACTATAAGTCGCCAACGGTACTATACAATTTGAATAACGGTACAATGAGCTGGAAATCTTCCAAGCAAGATACTGTTACTGAATAAACAACAAATGCGGGTTATTGCTGCAGCTGAGGCGGCAATAGAAGCCTTCTGGGTCGATAATAAATCTAATTAGATTAGATATAATTCTGTTAGCAGTTGAGCTAGGCTTGAGCACAGGCTAAAGAATTAATGGTCTCATCAACGATCCAGATACATACTTCGATATTCATCTGATTCGTTCGGATCATACATCGTGGCGATGTGATGATCGTATAAATCGCATCAGACGATAATCATGAAATCCGCTAACGAAAACCTTTTCTCAGCAGTTTGAGCCAACCGTACATAGTTCGGGTGTCAAGCACTCGAGTGACTGGCTATAGGCCAAGTGGGAGATTGTTGGACAATTATGACCCATAGCGTCACTATTTTTACAGATCACGGTGTTGTTGTACAAATTAACTATGTGACAAAGGAAATTGCACTCTTATCATTTGTGATTGGATCACCTAGATATATAAATGATAGGAGGTCCCTGTGATTTTTTCCTGGATTGAGAATGATATGAGACAGTATCAATCCATGAAGGATAAATCATTAAATATCCCTAGTCAGAGCATTATCGAGATTGGACATCGATGAATGCGTAAAAGACTTGTATTACACTTGTGCGCGTTGTGAGGGCACAACGACATAGTTCTCATATATTTCGGTATATGATACTCATGCAAGTGTAATATGAGGTTGTATTTTACCGATGGTACGGGAAACAGCTTTGTTCTGGATAAGACCCCCTCAGAATTCCATTGGTAGTATGACTATGTGTCTATGGAAGTCCGAAATCAGGGTAGGTGTATTTGGTCTTAACCTGAGACTTACACCGCTAATGCATACGACAATCAATATACTTTGGTTGAGGTCATCCAGGGCTTTAACCGGTTTCTGTGTACGCCAATTTTGGGTATATCGAGAATCGTAGTGTGTTGGGTGTGATGTCTAGATGGAAGTGTCACTCCAGTCATATGGATTTGATGATCGCGTAGGGATACAGAACTGGTTCTCTATATAAGGTTGCAACCGTCGGGATAATATGACTTGGTCATGATTATCCGATTTTAAAGAAACTAGTTGCTCGAAATTTGATATATGCTTCGTACGGGGCAGACACTGTACCAGCCCCAGGCCTCGCATGTGATCATCTGATACTGGATAGAAATACGCAATACTACGTATATTACGCCTGATACAGATCCTTTATTCATGTAAGGATATTTCCGGAGAATTGGGTAGGCATGGCGCTTTGCTAGAGGCCAACCTTGTCTTATAAATCGGTATAAACGTAGTACGAGGTACTTACGTGTTCGGATAGTCCGACGATCGAATTTACTACCAACATATCCGGGGATCTCATGGGTCGCTTCCCAAAGATTCACCGATGACGTATAACTCGCACTCTATATTAATATGGGATTAATTAGAAGAGAGAGAAAATTAATCTGGGATTAATTGCAGAGATATTTTATCTACGATAAAATATCATTTAAAGAGATAGAACGATTAATTTGGAATTAATCGGTAAATTAATATATTTGATATATTAAACGAAATTGGATTTCGACGCGGAATTAAAATTAGATTTTAATTCGGGCTAACGAATTAATTTAGAATTAATTCGTTAGCGACGTGAATAGTGACTTCGCTAGGCGTAATCATTTAATTACGTCGCAACAGAAAATTCGTTAATTTGGAATTAGCGAACCCGAGCCCGAGATTATTTGCGAGCGCATTCGCATTTCAAATTCGAGTGCTGCAAGTCAAATCAAGCGTCAAATCGCTAGTCGCATCAAGCGTCAAATCACTTGTAACTTTGAGTGATGTAACTTGACAACTTGAATGATAGATGTGACTTGGTGAGAGTTGTTAAAAGCTTTTAAAAGCTTGAATGGAATATATTTTTTTTAATTACTTTGACTTTTTGAAAGCAAAGTTGGTATATGTTTTTTAAAAATTCATTTTACCAACAACAATTCCACATTTCATTTCATTTCATCTCTCCTTCTCTCATTCTCCCTCTTCTCACGCCATTGGAGGGCTATTTCTTCACTATTTTTCTGGGTTAAAAACGTGAACAAGGGAAGCCAGGAGTTGGATTTTTATGGCAAAAATCGCAAGTGCTAGCACACTACGAGACATGCGAATGTGATAGGGAAGTCCACCCATGAGACGGGATTCGTTTGACGAAGCTTGGAGCTTGTTCAAGGAGCATCAATAGACGCCAAAATGGAGCAGACCAGTGAGCTCACTGCCGCAGTTCACATGGCAGAAAATTTAATTTTTGTTGCCTCCGCGTCGTTCAACCGCTCGATGTAAGTATTCCGCGACTTCTCGAATGTATTCACTTATGTTTCGTGCTTGATTTCTGATCATTGGGACCCTTAGAATCACCAACAAAGTGTATATCATGATTAATCACCCAAATTAACATTTCTAAAACATCAATTTATACAATTAATCATGCTCATTTTCATCATCACATGTCCAACACATTTTGATTAAAATCAAACCCAAATCACATGCTCGAAGTCTCGGCCAAGGGAGGGGATTTTTGTCTGATTCGAATTCAATCCAATTAATTCCACAATTGACATTAAATCACATTCCCGAATGATTCTAACTCATCCAATGAATCAAAAATCAAAATTCCAAGACGTTTTAGGGCAACTCATATTCGGCCAAGCCCAAATATTTGGGGGAAAAATGTTCCAAACATTATTTCATGAAATTGATCCAATCAATCTTCAATTAAACATGTATTAAGCATACTCAAACATCCAATTTATTCAAATCATGCTCAAATACAAATTACCCAAATTTTAAGCCCTAAACTTTTTCATGCTCAAACCTTGCTCTGATAGCATTGTTGATTTCTATTAAGGTCCCAAGATCAATAATAAGCATGAAATATGTGCGAATACTAATCGAAGAAGTTACGGAATACTTACATCGATCGGTTGAACGACACGGCAAGCAACGAAACTCCATTTTCTGCCTTGGACTGCATTCGGCAGTGACAGTTTTTGCTCACTAGTTTTGGCTCGGTTTTGGCCCTTCGTCAAGCTCCAAGCTTCGTGAAACGATTCCGGCTCATGGGTAGACTTCCCTATCACCTTCGCATGTCTCGTAAGTGTGCTAGCACTTGATATTTTGCCACAAAATCCCACTCCTAGCTTCCCTCACTGCTCTGTTTTGGAACAAAACCAGTGAGCTGTTTTAAGCCCCTTGGGCGTGAGATGAGAGAGATGAGAGGAAGAGAAAAAATTGCCTTTGTTTTGTGAAATTTGTGTATCTTATACACAAATTTGCATTTCAAATTCATTTGGAATGAATTTGGCTTTTAAAAGTCAAACCATTAAAAGCTCCAACCACTTCCATCACTCAATCCATCAAGTTGTCAAGTCACATCACTCAAAGTGACAAGTGATTTGACGCTTGATGCGACTAGCGATTTGACGCTTGATTTGACGTGCCGCACTCGAATTCGAAATGCGAATGCGCTCGCAAATAATCTCGGGCTCGGTTCGCTAATTCCAAATTAATGAATTTTCTGTTGCGTCGTAATTAAATGATTACGCCTAGCGAAATCACTATTCACATCTCTAACGAATTAATTCTAAATTAATTCGTTTGCCCGAATTAAAATCTAATTTTAATTCTACATCGAAATCCAATTTCGTTTAATATATCGAATATATTAATTAATCGATTAATTCCAAATTAATTGTTATCTCTCTTTAAATGATATTTATCCCAGATAAAATATCTCCGTAATAATCCCAGATTAATTTAGAGTGCGAGTCATACGTCATCGGTGAATCTTTGGGAAGCGGCCCATGAGATCCCCGGATATGTTGGCAATAAATTCGGTCGTCGGACTATCCGAACACGTAAGTACCTCGTACTACGTTTATACCGATTTACAAGACAAGGTTGGCCTCTAGCAAAACGCCATGCCTATTTTGTTAGACATGATAAGGTTAATCATGAGTCGCTCTGAGCTACCATTTCCTTCAACGGATAAGCATAAATAGTGCAAAACTTATTTTGAATAAGGTTCCATAAAAATCTGTTTGACAGATTTCATATTAGATATGAACAGGAAAGAAACCGGGTTTCTCATTCCTGAATATTTGGGTATGCTAGGCATATGTTTGGATGATACCAAACTAGAACCCAAATTGGATAAGTGCCAATTGTAGGTTATCCAAGGGAAACCATAAGTATAGTAATTATACATCTCACAAGAGAACAATTTTTTAATTGTTGCTCACCATGCGGTTTTCCTAAGAGGAATACCAATATGCAGTGGTAAGTGGGAGGATAGTAAAACTCGATGAAAATCGTAGTAATACTATTCTAGGCACCGATTCCTAATGGAACATAAATAGTTCATCAAGGATGAAACTATACCATTAATCTTCGAATACACAAGAACCGCGTATGTCAGAGAGAGTCAGAAAACAACCTGGGGTATAGGTTTCTGATCTAACCTCATAAAGATGTCAATCTTATTGAGGTATACCAACTGACTACGTATGAGGAAGTGATACAAGGTATCGACTCCCTAATTATGGCAAAGTGCCATGATATCCGAAATGGATTCCATGTAAATCAACAAGTTTGGATACTACTTGATGTACCGTAAGGCATTGTGTCTATTGGTACTTTATTAGTCTTCAAAGAAGACATACATGGAAGGCAACATACCAACGTATAAAGCTAGACTTTTAGCGGAAATGTATCGTTATCAACATTGTGTTGATTGCAACGAAACCTTTTACCTGTTGCCACGGTAAATCCATTTGGATAATGCTTGCTAATGCTGCTGAAAATTTATGAAATATGACAGCTGTAGGCATTGCATTTTCGCATGTGAAACCCGATGATGAGTCTCAGTTGGAGGCACTATCTTTTTAGCTAAGGATATTGCGGGAAACGGAGATCGGAATGGGAAATTCAGAATAAGTACGTCATTAGATTCATTTCGCAAGTTCACTGTCTTCGTTAGTGCCGCGTTCGTTACTTCGTTCGAACGTCAAGCAGATTGTGGGCGTTCGTGTAGCGTTCGAATGGGCGTTCGAACGACGTCGATATTTCTGGTTTTACTGCTAGCCTAACACCCCAGCCCAATTAGCCCACCAAAGCCAATAAAACACATCCCAATTAATAAAACACATTTAAAACACATGGGAAATTAAATTAAATATTAATTAGATAATGTAATTAAATAAAATAATTAATTAGGTCATATACCAAATTAAATAAAACATAATATAATCATACCTAATTAAGACAAATCAAATATATTAACTTCCTAACTAAACAAATCACATACTAAATTAAAAAGATGTCATGCCTAATTAAAATAAATCATAACAAATTAAATATTTTGTATTCCTAATCTAGCCAAGATTTGTCCCCCCTCAATCTAATCCTTCCCTTGTTGAATACCAAATCAAATCCTCCTTTTAAATGCCAAAATCCCTTCCTTGTGAGACAAGGTGAAGCCCTAGCCATTCTCTATATAAACAACCCATAACCAAGACATGCACTCCCCTAGCTCATACACAAGACTTACACGAAAATCACAACACCAAGAGCCCTAGCCACTCACGGCAATAGAAAGAAGAAAAACACAATTATTCTATTCACCTCCCCCACTCCACAACCGAAAACAGTAGCCCCTAAACCTCCACACATCACCGAAAATACACCCCCAAAACAGCAGCCCCTTTCCACCGAAAACAGCAGCCCCTACACCTCCTAAAACACGCCTGAACAGTAGCCCAAATCACCCCCAAAACAGCAGCCAAATCCTCTTAAATCAGTCCCTAAAATCCTCAAAACAGTAACATAAAAAATTGCATTTATAATCCTTAAAATAATCACACAAGACTACACTAAAAATCCACAAAAAACACTCGTAACAGTCCGTTGAAACGCCAAAACAGTGACCTGAACAGTGAACAGAAAATACAGAGGAAACAGCAGTAAAACAGAGGCCGAACAGCAGACAAAACAGCAAAACAGTGAGCTAGGACGCTAAACCAGTGAACAGGAGAAGTTGAGGAGCTTTACCCTTCCGACGTCCGTGAAACGCAAGCCTGAAAGTTTGCAAAAAAGGTTAGACCTGAGGGTATTTTCCACATTCGTTTTCTGTTTTATTTTCATTATTTATTGAGTATTGTTCGCATGATTGTTATGCTAAAGTACATGTTGTGGCCCTTGAGTAGATAAATATGCATGTATCATGAAATATTGTATGTTGTGGACTTGGAATAAAATAAAAGATGTGTCATCTCTCGCGGTATATCGGATGGAAACCCGGACATAAATTTCATAGCCGATTCCGAATGGACGGTACTATGATCTATACTCGGGATACAATTCCACGTACCGCTTGAGTAAACGGTGCCCTCTTTTGTTTTATGTTGCTTCGGTTTATTTATTTTCTGTTATTTGAATTCTGTATGTTACATTTGTATGCATGATACAATCGAGCGCATGGGCTTAGTAAGTGCGATGAAAGGTCCTCTATTCGGAGGGGTTGAAATCCTTTACCACGATGCTTTGCCGCGCCGGTTGATGTGTGTTCAGTTGAATGTAAGATACGTTCAATCGGGCATACTAAGTTTGATATTATTGTTTCTTTATTCTTTGTATGCATGATTCAATCGAGCGCATGGGCTTAGTAAGTCGGATTAAAGGTCCCCTATTTGGAGGGGTTAAAATCCTTTACCACGATGCTTCGCCGTGCCAGTCGATGTGTGTTCGGTTGAATGCAAGATACGTTCAATCGGGTATACTAATTTGATATTATTGTTTCTTTATTCTTTGTATGCATGATACGATCGAGTGCAAGAGCTTATTAAGTCGGATTAAAGGTCCCCTATTTGGAGGGGTTAAAATTCTTTACCACGATGCTTTGCTGCGCCGGTTGTGTATATTCGATTGGATGTGAGATGAGTTCAATCGGATACGTGAGGTCCCACATTGTTGATTTGTTTGTCTATGAATGTGTTGCATGTATCAAGTCTGGTTCCGTTCGAACGCGTTCTCGAACGCCACACCAACGCGAACCTTCTGTTTACCGTTTGAACACGTTATCAAACGCTACGTGAACGCTCACGCATCTTCTTAGTGTTTCATGCATCAGGTCTGGCTCCGTTCGAATGCGTTCTCAAACGTTATACGAATACGAACCTTCTGTTTACCGTTCGAACGCGTTCTCGAACGCTACGTGAATGCGCACCCACTGAACTGAGTTATTTTCATCAGATTTCATACCTAATTGTCCATAGTAGCTATTCCTTCATATGATAAACCTGATTGTTTCTATGCATTATGCAAGATTGTGTAAGTGTCGTTCATCTGTATTCCCCACATGTATGAGTATAATGTGTTTATTAACTTGTATGCTTGCCGTATGTTAATCTTTATGTTTGCAAATTGAGACATAGATTACATGCTAATAGGCTGTATGCAAATTCGGATATGTGTTACATGTAAATTTAGATGAACTTGTTGATGTATGCATGTGAACTTAGAAACATGATATTCTTGGAAATAAGTGTTACTTAAACTTGATTAAATTATTACATAATTCCTTTCATTACAAGTTACATAAGTAAGGGACCATTCCGAACCCAACGGTTTGAGGTCTTCCCTTGCGAGGGGTGAGTGCGGCCTTAAATTTCATTTTCCCTGTTCACACCGGGTGGCGACTCCATTATTCTCTGGTTTAGTCCCCCGCGGGCTACTCCGTACTCCCAACCGGGCCGCAAGCCCGGGACAACATGCATCGTCCAGTTTCTATGTCCCACAGTCTGGCGACTCCACTGTGGATAGAGAATCGGCCCCGAAATATTGTCTTGTAATGTTTGGATTTATGTTTTAATTGACCGTGTCTATAGTGGATAAAATAGGGGTTTAATCAAAGGCATTTTAAGGCTAGGTAATGGTTTGGTGTCTTCCTTCATTCACTACCTTTCTAGAAGGAAAAGCTGTGAAGGCACCTATATATCCATCTACTCGTAGCCTATTGTGATGGACTAATTTGGAGGACTCGTTGTTTATTCCTGACACCAAGCGATAAGAGCCTAAGAGGCTTGGGTATTTAAGTGAGCCTCGCTCCACCTTCCCTCTGGGGAATCTACAACGGGAAATCCATTTGACAGTCAGTCACACACCATAGCTCATTGGCATGTACCCTAATGTATAAAAAAGGGTGCGCTCACTTGGTCGCTTGAACCCTTGATTGGGGAGACCTAGTTGTGGGCCAACCTTCGCCGATGAGAGCCTTTTTCTACACTCCTACGAACCCACCCATAGACCGGGATTGTATGGTTAAAGTAACGATTATTTCCTTGAATATGTGCTTGTGGACCATCCTCATTTGGATGCAGTTGGACTATTGTCAGAAATGCGAACTTGCTGTGCCATTGAAACTGGGGCGAATTCGTAACTTATGACCATTAGGCCCAAAGCTTCTGAAATGTTGATGGGCCATTACGTAGAAATTATTACATTATGTTTGCATTATCTTTTATGCTTGTGTTTAGGAACATCGTCGTTTGGATCCATTTGGACCATTTGTCATGGGATATAGGCTTGTTGGGCCATTTAAACTTGGACAAGAACGTATTTTATGACGATTGGGCCAAAAGCTTCTAAGTGTTGATGGGCCACTTTGTGCTTGTGTTCGGAACATTACCATTTGGATTTAGTTGGGCTCCTTGCCATGAGATGTGAACTTGTTGGGCCATTTAAACTGAGACGAGTTCACTCCTATGACAGTTAGCCCGAAAGTTTCTAAAATGATAACGGGCCGATTTGTTTGAGAATTTTAGTTAATGTAGTATGTTATATATGTTACATGCATCTCATGCACCTCATACATACATTTATCATGTTAACACCATCTATGTCTTAAAAAGACATCATAGATACCGTTTGGGTTAGAGAAGGGACAAGGCTCATTAAAAGAACAGTAACAGTCATGAGTGAATCTGGTAATAAGGTATCCCGTATGGATCAATTAGAGAACAATCTCGCCAAGGTCACTGAACAGTTGCAAGCTTTGACTACTGCTGTGGCTGGTATGGCTGTGCTCCGTGCTGGGGGAATTTCTGAGAATGTGAGGCGTGAGGAGCCTCCGAATGGGTTGGGGGATGATATCCCCACTTTTGATGATGATATGGCAGAGTATGCAGCAGGCAGAGTATCTGGGTCTCAGGCAGAGTTACAGAAACTTTGGGATCAGGTTGAGTCAGTTACTTGCAAGATGAGGGGTAATAATGAGGATTTGCTGGATTATGACACACTGACTTTGGAGGAACAATTGCCGGCACAGTTCAAGATGCCTGATATGGCTAAGTTTAATGGGAATGGGGATCCAAGGGTGCATCTCCGACAGTTTGTATCAGTCATGAGTTCAGTTGGCCTGTCTTAGCGCCAAGTGCAGAAGATATTTGGAATGTCGCTCGAGGGAGCTCCCGTGGTGTGGTACCACAGTTTGGAGAAGAAAGTGAAGGAAGATTGGAGGGAGTTGGCTGATGCTTTCCTGAAGCAGTATGTCACTGACCTAGAGATCGATCTGTCACTCCGTGATCTGGAGAATGTTAAGCAGAAATCGGAGGAGAGTTTTAAGGAGTATGTGGACCGGTGGAGGGGTCAGTTGCTGAAGATGCAGACTAGGCCTTCGGAGAAGGATCAGCTTAAGATGATTATCAAGGGCACCAGGCCCTCCATTTACAGCAAGTTGAGGAGGATGACCTCCATGATTACAGACTTTCGGCAGTTGAGGGAGACTGTCATGGACATTGAAGACGAAGAGGCGGAAAACAGAAAATTCTATGGTTTGAACAGGAGGCCCATTGGGGGAACATCGGGAACAAAGCCCGTTTCTGCTGAGATTGCCGCTATCTGGAACCGGCGGTTTTCCAACTTGGGAAGGCCTCTGTCCAAGGTGCTAGAGAAATTGAAGAGGCAAGGGCTCTTAAAACCCTTGGAAGCCAAACCATTACCCAATCCCCTACCATCACATTATAACCTAAGCCTTTACTGTCACTTTCACCAACAAAAGGGCCATGACACTGACAATTGCGTCCGACTCCGCCATGAAATCCAAGAGCTGATAGACTCCAAGAAAATACCTGACCCAGAAACAGAACAGCCTGACACACACAGAAACCCCTTACCCAATTACCGTGCCGTACCACCACCAGCCTATATGATCAATTATGGCCTCACAGAAGACCTTGTCCTAAAATCCTTTCACCCTCAAGCCATTTGCCTGGGAATCTGGGATAGCACTAGTGAAGATGAGACTGAGCAGAGGAAAAACTTTTGGCTTGATTTCTCTAGCAGTGATCATTTTTACAATGATATGGCAGATAAGGGTAAGGAAGTTTTGACAGATGGTAGAGAAGTGGTTGAGACTGCAGAAAACACTGATGGGGATATAGTGCTGTGGCAATTGAGGAAGACTAGAGCACAAGTGAGTATCTGGGAACTGTTATGTGCATCTCGGGAGCATAGGTAAGCCATGGTTGAGGCTTGAGCAAGATTAGGGTACCTGAAGACGCCAACCCCGCAATGTTTGTTGGGTAGGTTCAGAAGGAAGCTTTGCAGATATCTTTTTCTGAGGATGAACTCCCAGCAGAGGGGAGAAATCATAATAGGACTCTATTTATCAGGGCCGAGGTGAGTGGCAAGAGAAATTCATGTGTGATGGTGGATGACGGTTCGTCCATCAATGTGTGCCCGCTGAAAATTCAGGCAAGATTGGGTATGAAAGGAACAGACTTGGACCCCTCCAGCATGACTATTAAGGCTTATGATGACAGCAAAATGGGAGTCGAGGGTGTTGGTTTATTCTAAGGTCCCAAGATCAAATCAAGACATGAAATTATGTGTGAACACATCAACGGAGGTAGCGGAATACTCACATTGATCGGTTATGTCGATTTGAAGACGAATCAAGGCCAAAAACGTACTGCCCTTCACGCCAAACTGCAACAGTCCACTGTCCCTGCAAAACAGAATTTCGGGTCTCAAAACGAAGCTCCAAACTCCGTCGGATGAGTCCCGCCTCATGGGTGAACCTCCCTACCACCTTCGCAAGACTTGTAAGTGTGCTAGCACTTGAATTTTCACCATGAAAACCCACTCTAGCTTCCATATTGCACGCCCAAACTGGTTCAAAACCAGTGAAGAATGGCCACCATTGCCGTGAGAGGAAGAGAGAATTTGAGAGAGATTGAATTGTGTTGTAATTAAAATGATTTACCAAAAATCAATTTATATTTATATGCCATAATATTTATTAAATTAATAATAAAATTATGACACAAAACATGCAATGGCTTAGAGTGTCAAACACTCAATTTCCAAGCAATAACATTGAGTGCATTGTACACTATCTACATGCAATAACATTGAGTGTATTGTACACTATCTACATGCAATGCATTAGAATGACATGTGTCATGTGGGCCCCACATGTTTCCAAATGAAAGTGGGCCCACGTGCACTCACGCGTTCGGGTTCGATATTTCCGAAATACCGAGCTTACGTCGCGACGTTAATTCAATCGAATTTAAATAAATAATTGCGCCTGGCGAAATTATTATTTAAGTCGAACGATTAATTCTAAATTAACTCGTTTGCCCGAATTAAAATCTAATTTTAATTCCGCGTCGAAATCTAATTTCATTTAATATATCGAATATATTAATTCATCGATTAATTCCAAATTAATCGTTCTCTCTCTTTAGACGACATTTTATCCCGGATAAAATATCTCCGTTATTAATCCTAGATTAATTTTCTCTCTCTTCTATATAATCCCAGATTATTCAAGAGTGCGAGTTGTGCGTCATCGGTGGATTATCGGGAAGCGACCCATGAGATCCCCGGATAATCTGGCAGTAAATACGGTCGTCGGAGTATCCGAATCACGTACGTACCAAGTACTACGTTCTACCAATTTACGAGACAAGGTCGACTCCTAGCAAAGCACCAAGTCTTCCCAAGTTCTCCGGACATATTCATCAAAGAATATCTAGATCTGTATCAAGCGTAGTATACAATTGTATTGTGTATATCGGTCCAGTATCGGATAGTCACGTGCTAGGGCTGGGGCTGGATTAGTGTCTGCCCCGTCCGAAACACATATCGGATGTCTGGTAACTAGTCTCTATAATCGGATATTCATGACCTGGTCATAATATCACGATTGGATGCGCATCACTAAAAGAGCACTAATACCGTATCCTGCGTGACATCATCTCCATTATGACTGGAGTGACACTTCCGTCTTGACATCACATCCAATACACTACGACTCTCTGATAAACCCAGAAGAGGTGAACACAGAACCAGTTAAGATCCCCCCCCCCAAAACCAAAGTTTACCGATTGTCGTAAGTATTAGCGATGTAAGTCTCAGGTTAAGACTATACACACCTACCTTGATTTCGGCCTCCCATAGACACCTAGTCATAATACCAATGGGATTCCGAAGGGTCTATCCAGAGCGAAGCTGTTTCCCGTACCATCGGTGAAACACGACCTCCTATCGCACTTGCACAAGTATCCAATACTTATATATATGAGAACTATGCCGTTGTGCCCTCACAACGCGCACAAGTGCAATACTAGCCTATTCCGCATTATCGATGTCCAGTCTCGATAATACTACGGCTAGGGATATTTAATGATTAATCCTTCGTGGACTGATACTGTCTCATATCATCTCAATCCAGGAACTAATCATAGGGACCTCTCTTCATTTATATATCTATGGTGATCTAATCACAAATGACGAGAGTGCAATTTCCTTGTTACATAATTAATTTGCTACAACAACACAATGATCTGTGCAAATAGTGACGCTATGGGTCATTTTGTCTAACAATCTCCCACTTGGCACATAGCGAGTCACTCAAGTGTCCTACACCTGAACTATGTACGGTTCGCTCAAATTGCTGAGAAAGGTTTTCGTCAGCGGATTTGTTCGATTATCATTTGACGCGATTTATATGATCATCACATCGCCACGATGTATGATCCGAACGAATCAGATGATATAGAAGTATATATCTGGATCGTCGATGAGACCTTTAATTCCTTAGCCTGTGCTGACGCGCCTAGCTCAGCTGCTAACAGAACTATATCTAATCTAATTAGATTTACTTTCGACCCAAAAGACTTCTATTGCTGCCTCAGCTGCAGCAATAATCCGCATTTGTTGTTTATTCGGCAACAGTTATCTTGCTTGGAAGATTTCCAGCTCACTGTCCCGTCCTTCAAACTTTATAGTACCGTAGTATTTAATCGTTTGGAAACTTGCTTCAGTGATCCCAGTCACTTCAAGTTCTCCTTCTCCATAGTAAAAGATAGCATCTTTAGTTCTCAGAGATACTAACAGATGTTCTTAATCTTTAATCCAGTGACTGTCACTTGGATTGACCTGATTGTGACTCCATATGCTCGAAGCGTATGAGACACCAATACAAGTACATTTTAAATGTACAATTTCCAGAGAGTGTTAACAACTCCAAATCTATCCCAGTAGATCTTTATTCCTTGAATAAAGGTTGTTACTCCCCAGAATTCTACTACGGAGAATTCTATTGAAAGCCAAGCTTTCAACAATAGCTTTATGGAATTTCACTGTCAGTGCGCTCTCCCACTAACCTCCTCATATACACAAGAATTATTTCGTTTTGAGTCAAATCATAAACCATTATGATTATTTCAAAACGACAGTTCCAAGAACCTTATGCTTGCATCAATCCAAACATGGATCGAATAACCCGCAAACCTGGTTTGTCGGTTATACAAAATCGTCAGGATGTTGTAAACATCCTCCAAAAGGTTTCCTTTTCAGGAAAGCGATTTTGATTTGTAACTGACATATTTCATAAATGAAATATACAGTTATCAACACATCTTTAAAATGGATTTACCATGGCAACAGTAAAAAGGTTGAACCGTTATTAACACAATGTTATGATAACGATATTTCCGTCAAAACCTTAGGTTTGCACGTTGGTATGTTGTCTTCCATGTATGTCTTCCTTGAAGACGTTTTTAATGTACCATAGGCACTACGCCTTGTGGTACACAGGTATCCAACATAGTTGTATACATAATCCATGGTATGTCACTTTGCCAACAAAGAATACCCACGTATAGTTGTACATGCTCCATCATCATTTGACACGTATCATCAATATCATCTATCACTTCCTCGTAACGTAGTCGGATGGTACACCACCATAAGATTGACATCTTTATGAGGTTAGATCAGAAACCCATACCCTAGGTTGTTTTCTGACTCTATCCGATCTACGAGTTCTTGTGTATTTGAAGATTAATGGTATAGATTCATCATAGATGAACTATTTGTGTTCCATTACGGACTTCGTGCCTAGAACAGTCATATCACCCTGATTGATTTTTTTCGAGTATCACTATCCTCCCACTGACCACTGCATATCGGTATTCCTCTCAGGAAAACCGCATGGTGAGCAACAATTACATTGTTCTCATGTGGGATTTACAAGTACTATACTTAAGGTTTCCCTTAAGATAACCTATATTGGCACTAATCCAATTTGGGTCCTTAGTTTGGTATCATCCAAACGCTATGCCTGGCATACCCAAATTATCAGGAATGAGAAACCTCGTTTCTTCCCTGTTCATATCCTATATGATATCTGTCAAACAGATTTATATGGAACCTTATTCTAAATAAGTTTTGCACTGTTAATACATATCCTGTTGAAGGAAATAGTAGCTCAGAGCGACTCGTGATAAACCTTATTATGTCCAACAAAATTCGGTTTTAGTTCGGACACACCGTCTAACTGACGTGTCTCGAGAGGAGTCCTCATCTGAAAGAATACCATACTCTTTCATGTACGTATGAAACTTACTGCTTAAGTATTTTCCATTACGGTATTACCGTGGTGGAATAACACTATAGCCGATCTGTTTGTCTACTTCGTGTCGAAACTCTAAAGTTTCCGATCTGTGTTCTTCAAAAGAAACACATAACCATAACGTGATGTCACATCCGTTAAGGTCACGAAATATTCATGTTAACATCTAGCCTAGCTAGATATGGGCCCACTTACTTCACCATGAATAGGGCTAACAGATCGGTGGCCCTTTTACTATTACAAGTAATAGTATTTTAGGTATTTAACCTAATAAACTAGATTCGTAGACCTTATTTGAATAGTCAAATCAGTCCTAGTACCCACTCTTCAAAAGTGTGGATATACGAGTCTTGTTTAATTGTGTCCCAGACAACAATGCCACAAATAAGTCTCCATTGATCAATCAATTTGAGCTATTTATTTGTCATTTTATATGTTTGAGATTTTTCTTTATATTCAAAATATAAATTCTGTTATTTACATCCAATGTATTTATCTCAGTATCATCTATATATATTGAAACACTTTAGTGTTCTAGAATATAAAGGTTTTATCCGCAACGGATTAAACACTGATATAGAGATAATGTCTCTAGTTAAACTAGTTACATTATAACATTTCCTAATTTAAGTACATACCCAAAGGTAGTTTCCTAAACTTAGGTATCTACGTCGAAACAGCGACTTTCGTCCCGTTTCCAATTCGCAGAGAAATCTCGGCTTGAAGCCAGTATCCAGCTCACAGCGGATTCTGAACGTCATACATATATTTATGTACCACACTAAGTATTTAAAATCCAATTTTAATACTAGTAGTGAACATAACTTTGACAAACATATTTTTTAAAGTTAGAGGCTCGCCCTTTCTTTAATTCCTTCGTGTCTTCCATATCCAAATGGTAGTCACTTTGGGATATGTCAATTATCCTTTTCAATATTTCACAAACCTTTGGCCAAGCTTTGGTTTCGGAATATCGAAACGATGTGCACCTTGTGCTACATGCCCAATTGCAAACTTTGACTTTTCTCCACTAGAATAGTCAATTAATTATCCAAGAATTATTAATTGCAATTTTAATACTTTTAAATCTAAAGATAGATTTATTATAAGTATATTAATTAAGCACTAAAGTCATCATCACATAAATCTTCCAAAGACTTTATGCTCTACTATTTGCTTAATTTTGGGCTTAGTCATAATAAGTTATTTTATCAAATAAATTAACCTATTATTAATTCCCAATTGAAAATTAAATCATTTAAAACATTCAATCCAAGGATTATATATTTTAAATATTCAACCTTTCAATTCTTACTTGATTTAATAGTCCAACTATTTAATCAAATTTTTATAAGGTACTATTTATTATAATGATTACAATAATCCATTATTTAATCAACTATAATTTTAATATTGATTACTATAATCCCATTATAAAATCAACTATCATTAATTCAATTATATTGATTACTATAATCCAATTATAAAATCAACTATAATTTTAATTCAATTATATTGATTACTAAATCCAATTATAAAATCAACTATAATTTTAATTCAATTTATTGATTACTATAATCCAATTATAAAATCCTATAATTTGAATAAGTTTGTATAGTCTAACTATATATATTAAAACAACATAAAATATTAGTCCGACTAATACTTTTGATCATATGACGAGTAAAATAAAATGAGCGTGTTTAGCGAGTATTCGAACGAATGTTGCAAATTCAATACTTGCCTCCCACTATTTTTCGTCGAGCCTCTGACCCTCTGTGGAGTACTCGGGAAACCGTGTTTCCTAGTGGGCTAGGATCCTATTAAATAACACACAACCCTGACTTTGACCAATAAAAGCTGTATGCTATTTAACTAGGTAGATCTCACAGATCAATTGGATCTCATCCAATTCCTAGATCCGGTTAGGTGGACATCCAAGTCCGAAACATATGTATAATGTCAATGTAACCATTACATTTTCCTAACCTATCCTCCGAATCATTTAGGCCTTGGCTTTGGCCAAACACAAACCTAATGATTCCAGTTAAGCGGGACCCATTGACGAGGAAAGTTTCGTAATCAATTCATGTCATTGGAAAAAAAAAGTGATCTGACTTTGGTCAATAAAAATCACGATTTGGACAAGACACCGATATGCAACAAAACTCTCATGATTCAAGTACATCCTTGATTGACAAAGGTCTTGACTTTGGTCAAAAACAAACCAATGCCAACTTCGGATCTTGAACAAGAATCATTCAATGGAAGGATATTTGCTTAATATAGATTGAGGGATTTTCGCGTGCAAATTGGCTACCAATTTAATTATCTTTGTTAGGTCTCATCATCATACACCCTTAAACATGCATTCTAAATACATAATAAAGCGAGTATGAATAAAATAATAATGATATGCGGATGGATACTTAACACATTGATCCTAGATCAAATCTCTCCCTTTCTCACTCAAGCTAGCACTTGTACTACTTCTACTACCCGTTACACTACACTTCTAAAGAAACCTCATATACATAGAGGGGAATAGGTGAGAAGAGAATACAAAAGAAAGAAGGTGATAAGGCTGGACACGCAGGTCCAATTTAATAAATCGAATTTATTACAACAATTTCTAAAATTGCCCACCCGACTAATATCCATCCGATATACATTATTCATTCAACACAACCACGTATTCACACACATAAGCATGCTATCAATCAATCTAATCAAATTAATTAATCTGATAATTAAGTGATCATCCAATGTTCAAACAACGATTTGATTTTGTTCGAGTCAAACTCGTTTTTGCGAATAAGTACTCAAAGTACGAATTCATGAATTAAATTAAACTACATAATTAAATCCAATTTAACATGTATTTAATACTAATTCACTATTCAATTCCAAATTAAATATTGCACTTTTATTTAATAAACCTTTTACGATTTAAATTCCAAATTCAATCGCGTCGGGACTCAAAGTCCGATTAACGTCCAACGTCAATTCAATTGAAGTCTAATGGGCTTTAACTAATTTCTTTAGGCATGGGCTTCGGCAACCAAAGCCCAATAGTGGAATCACCCAAAATGCCTTAGAAATCAATTTCGGCCCATTAGGCCCAATTAAACATTAAAGGTTCATTAGTCGCAATTGGGCTTTATGGTTAAGGTTTTGGGCCCAATTGGATCCAATCCACTTGGCCTAAACCAAACTTGATAAATCAAGCCCAAAAGGCCCAATTACAACTTAAATTCTAATTTCCAAAATTAGGCCCAATTAATTAAATCCAAAAATCCAATTTTCACAATTTAATTACCAAAAGTGCATTATATGATTAATAACTAAATCATCAACATTTAAAACACCAAATTAGTCCAATTAATCATACTTAATTCATTATCATATGTCAAACACACATAATGAAAAATCAAACCCATATTACATGCTTCTAAGTCTCGCGGCCAAGGAAGGTTATTTGTCCGATTTGAATTCAATCCGATTAATTACACAATCGACAACGTATTAACTTCCCGAATGATTTCATACACATCCAATGTTCATAAAATCAAAATTACCAAGACATTAAGGGCATATCACATTCGGCCAACATATAGAATTTAGGGTTTTTGTTCAATTCAAATTCAATCCAATTGACTTCAATTAACATCACCTACATGATTTTAACTCATCCAATGAATCAAAATCAAAAATTCCAAGATCAAAATCCATTAACATTCGGCCAAGGCAATAAGTTTGGGAAAATAATTCCAAATCATTTTTCATCAAATTAGTCCAACCAAAATGAATTTAAACATGTTATAAGCATACTCAAACATTCAATTCATTCAAATCATGCTCAAAACAAGATTTACCCAAATTTTAAGCCCTAAATTTCATGCTTGCAACATTAGCTCTTGATGCCATTGTTGGTTTATTCTAAGGTCCCAAGATCAAATCAAGACATGAAATTATGTTGAACACATCAACGGAGGTAGCGGAATACTCACATTGATCGGTTATGTCGATTTGAAGACGAATCAAGGCAAAAAACGTACTGCCTTCACGCCACACTGCAACAGTCCACTGCCCTGCAAAACAGAATTTCGGGTCTCAAAACGAAGCTCCAACTCCGTCGGATGGATCCCGTCTCATGGTGAACCTCCCTACCACCTTCGCAAGACTTGTAAGTGTGCTAGCACTTGAATTTTCACCATGAAAACCCACTCTTGCTTCCCTATTGCTCACGCCCAAACTGGTTCAAAACCAGTGAAGAAGGCCACCATTGCGTGAGAGGAAGAGAGAATTTGAGAGAGATTGAATTGTGTTGTAATTAAAATGATTTACCAAAAATCAATTTATATTTATGCCATAATATTTATTAAATTAATAATAAAATTATGACACAAAACATGCAATGGCTTAGAATAACATTGAGTCATGTACACTATCTACATGCAATAACATTGAGTGCATTGTCACTTCAACACAACATGCATGCATTAGATGACATGTGTCATGTGGGCCCCACACGTTTCCAAATGAAAGTGGGCCCACGTGCACTCACGCGTTCGGGTTCGATATTTCCGAAATACCGAGCTTACGTCGCGACGTTAATTCAATCGAATTTAATAAATAATTGCGCCTGGCGAAATTATTATTTACGTCGCTAACGAATTAATTCTAAATTAACTCGTTTGCCCGAATTAAAATCTAATTTTAATTCCGCGTCGAAATCTAATTTCGTTTAATATATCGAATATTTTCATCGATTAATTCCAAATTAATCGTTCTCTCTCTTTAGACGACATTTTATTTTATCCCGGATAAAATATCTCCGTTATTAATCCTAGATTAATTTTCTCTCTCTTCTATATAATCCCAGATTATTCAAGAGTGCGAGTTGTGCGTCATCGGTGGATTATCGGGAAGCGACCCATGAGATCCCCGGATAATCTGGCAGTAAATACGGTCGTCGGAGTATCCGAATCACGTACGTACCAAGTACTACGTTCTACTACTACCGATTTACGAGACAAGGTCGACTCCTAGCAAAGCACCAAGTCTTCCCAAGTTCTCCGGACATATTCATCAAAGAATATCTAGATCTGTATCAAGCGTAGTATACAATTGTATTGTGCATATCGGCCCAGTATCGGATATCACGTGCTAGGGCTGGGGCTGGATAAGTGTCTGCCCCGTCCGAAACACATATCGGATGTCTGGTAACTAGTCTCTATAATCGGATATTCATGACCTGGTCATAATATCACGATTGGATGCGCATCACTAAAAGCACTAATACCTATCCTGCGTGACATCATCTCCATTATGACTGGAGTGACACTTCCGTCTCTGACATCACATCCAATACACTACGATTCTCTGATAAACCCAGAAGAGGTGAACACAGAACCAGTTAAGATCCCCCACCACCAAAACCAAAGTTTACCGATTGTCGTAAGTATTAGCGATGTAAGTCTCAGGTTAAGACTATACACACCTACCTTGATTTCGGCCTCCCATAGACACCTAGTCATAATACCAATGGGATTCCGAAGGGTCTATCCAGAGCGAAGCTGTTTCCCGTACCATCGGTGAAACACGACCTCCTATCGCACTTGCACAAGTATCCAATACTTATATATATGAGAACTATGCCGTTGTGCCCTCACAACGCGCACAAGTGCAATACTAGCCTATTCCGCATTATCGATGTCCAGTCTCGATAATACTACGGCTAGGGATATTTAATGATTAATCCTTCGTGGACTGATACTGTCTCATATCATCTCAATCCAGGAACTAATCATAGGGACCTCTCTTCATTTATATATCGGTGATCTAATCACAAATGACGAGAGTGCAATTTCCTTGTTACATAGTTAATTTGCTACAACAACACAATGATCTGTGCAAATAGTGACGCTATGGGTCATTTGTCCAACAGAGGGTACCTTTTGTGGCTATGGTTCAAGTAGGACTGATTGAAGATGAGGTTGAGTTCACATAATGGACATCCCCGGCTACTTTCGCCTTATTGTTGAAGACATTGGTTTCACAACTTGGGGGCATGCCTTTCCACTTTACATCGATGATCAAGTTCCGTATGAGGAGAAGTTGTACTATCCGGGCTGAGTTAGATAATGCTGTGGCTGCCTGCCTGGAGATACAACCTTTCACGAGGTTTCAGGTGTCAGCTACTTTTGAGGAGTGGGTGGATCCTAGGGTGGCTAGATTATGGAGAAAATGAAGTTTTAGCCGGGTAAGGTTCAAAAATTACCAGATTTCAGAGGACAGACTACTCGGAAGGGTTTGGGTACATCTGATGAGAAAGCCAAAGGTCAAGAAAAAGGGCCTGAAACTGATGGAATGTTTTGTGAAAGCTTCAGGATATCAAGGGGAGCCTGAACCTGTGGAAGTTAATGGAATTGTGGTACCTGGGTTTGAGATCTTCCAGGATATGTTGGGTAAGAAGCTGATAGTTGAAGAAATTGTGGGGAAAGAAGAAGAGAATTGGGAGGAAGAACTACTGAAGTTAGAGTGCCTGACTCTGGGAGAGGACGAAAAGCCTGAGGAAGACCTGATTGCAGAGGAATGAGTGTCTATAGATGATGAAGACATTTACTTGCCTGAGTCATTTCCATTTACTCTGCACGAATCAATCATATTTGACATCAGTTCAGCTAGAACTACTGCATTTAACTTGGGTACACTTGAGAACTCCAAGGAAATTATGATTGCAAGTGAAGTAACCTCCGAAGAGAGGGAGAAACCAGAAGAAGTGTTGGTCAGATATGCCAAAGTGTTTGCTTGGTCCTATGAGGACATGCCTGGGGTAGACAGAAACATTGCCTAACACACACAATACCAACTTATCCGAATATGAGGCCAGTAAAACAGAAACTCTGACGGATGAGACCAGAATGGGCTGAGAAAGTCAGAGAGGAAGTTAAAAAATAGATAGATGTGGGGTTCCTGGAAGTAGTAAAGTATCCTGAGTGGTTGGATAACATAGTAAGGTGCCAAAGAAAGATGGGAAGGTCAGAATGTGTGTAGACTACAGAGATCTCAACAAGGCTTGTCCGAAAGATGATTTTCCTCTACCGCATATAGATGTTCTGGTTGATAGTGCGGCTTTATCTGCTATGTATTCATTTGCAGATGGATTTTCAGGTTACAATCAGGTCCTCATGGCTGAGGAAGACAAATATAAGACTGCATTTGTTACTGAGTGTGGTACTTATTGTTACAAGGTAATGCCATTTGGGCTCAAGAATGCAGGAGCTACTTATCAACGGATGGCCACTACACTTTTCCATGACTTGATGCACAAAGAGATTGAGGTGTATGTGGATGACATGATGGTGAAATCAAAGACAAGAGTTGGGCATATTGAAGCACTGGAAAGGTTCATTCAGAGAGTTGACAGATACAACTTGCGGCTTAATCCCGAGAAATGTGTGTTTGGGGTGACATCAGGGAAGTTGCTTGGTCATACAGTGGGAATGGGCGGAATAGCGGTAGATTCTGAGAAAATCAAAGAAATCACAGAAATGCCTGCACCGAAGACAGAAAAAGAAGTCAGAGCATTCTTGGGGAAGATTCAGTATATCAGTCGGTTCATCGCCATGTTGACATCAGTATATGAGCCTATCTTCAAACTGTTGAGAAAAGATCAGCCGGTGAGATGGAGTGAACAGTGTCAGACAGCCTTCGACAAAATCTGAGAGTACTTGGTAAAGCCTCATGTACTGAAACCTCCGAGACCGGGCAGACCTTTGATATTGTATTTGGCTATAGAATCAGAAGCACTGGGGGCAATGATGGTACAGGCTGATGAGACAGGGGTAGAAAATGCAGTCTATTATCTGAGTAAGAAGATGCTCCCGTATGAGGCTCGATATCAAGAAGTTGAGAAGATCTGTCTTGCAATGGTATGGCTTTCAGAAAATTACGGCATTATTTCCAGTCATACAAGATCCAGGTAGTGGCAAAGGAAAATCCTCTGAAGTATCTTCATTTGGTGCCTTCACTAGTGGGAAAATTGGGCAGATGGTTGGTATTGTTGACAGAGTTTGACATTGAGTATCTCACCTCCAAAGTGATCAAAGGGTGAGCAGTAGCAGAGTTTCTGGCATTGCAACCTGTTGAGGGGGATCATATAAGTTTGAATTTCCAGATGAAGAGATCCAAGCAATAACAGTCCAGAGATGGAAGATGTATTTTGACGGAGCAGTGAATTACAAAGGAGCCGGAATTGGGATCGTGATAGTGACCTCCGAGGGAGAGACTTTACCTTTGGCCAAGAGGTTGACATTCAGAGTGACTAATAACATGGCCGAGTATGAAGCATGTGCTTTCGATTTGACAGCATTGGTAGCCTTGAAGGCCGGGAGTGTGGAAATCTACGGAGATTCTATGTTGGTAGTCCAGCAGATGCGAGGAGAATGAGAATTGAAAGAAGAACGGTTGAAACCTTACCTTTTTCACATCAGAAAGTTGGCACAGGTTATCCCCGAGTGTAAGTTTCAGCACTTACCGAGAGAATAGAATCAGATGGCATATGCATTGGCTACACTTGCAGCAACTTGGGAAAATCCAGAAAAGTTAGTGATGAGACCGTTGATACTGACAACAGCAAGCATACCTGTTTATGAGGTAGAAAGAATTCTGGAAGTTGAGGTCGACGATGGTAAACCTTGGTATTATGACATTCATAGGTATCTGGAACACGGTGAACTCCCGGAAGGGGCGGGCAGAAAAGACAGAATAGCCATTCAGAAGTTGGCTTCCCAATATGTGATTTTGAAAGGGGAACTGTACAAGAGGCAAGCAAACAGTATTCAGTTGAAGTGTTTGAGAAAGGAAGAAGCCCAACATGTAATGGAAGAAATACACGCCGGGGTATGTGGTCCGCATATGAACGGGTTGAATCTGTCCCGAAAGATAGTGAGACAAGGTTTTTATTGGTCAACCATGGAAACAAACTGCGCAAAGATGGTAAAGCAGTGTCATGATTGTCAAGCACATGGTAATTTGAATCACTTACCGCACACAGAGTTGCACGGGCTGTCAGAGCCGTGGCCTTTCTCAGCATGGGGAATTGATATGATTGGAGAAATTCGACCGAATGCATCGAATGGGCATCGCTTTATAGTAGTGGCAGTAGATTACTTCTCGAAGTGGGTGGAAGCCGAATCATTCTGTAATGTTACAGCAAAACAGATGGCAAGTTTATAGCCCGGAACCTCATTTGTCGGTTTGGTATGCCGCATCATATAATGACAGACAACGGGGTTCAGTTTCAAGGAGAGACGAAGGCAATGTTACAGAGGTACGGGATAGGCCACCACAAGTCATCACCGTACAGGCCATAGGCAAATGGGGCAGTTGAGGTAGCCAACAAGACTATAAAGACGATTTTAGCCAAGATGACAGAAAATTGCAGAGATTGGGCCGAGAAATTACCGTATGCTTTGTGGGGGTACAGAACATCAGTAAAAACAGCAACAGGGGCCACACCTTACTCTTTGGTCTATGGAATGGAAGCAGTATTGCCAGTAGAAGTGGAAATACAGTCTATGAGGGTACTAGCAGAGGCAGAATTACCAGAACAGGAGTGGGCCGCACAGAGGTTTGACCAGTTAGCACTATTGGATGAGAAGAGAACGATGTCTTTGTATCACATGCAGTTATATCAGAAGAGACTGGCCCGAGCATTCAACAAGAAAGTACGCCCCACCAAGATCAGAAAGGGTGATTTGGTATTTAAGCAGTCGAGGCCGTCGACGACAGATCCGAGAGGAAAATTCAGACCTAACTGGGAAGGACCTTACATAGTGCAGAAGATAATGGGAAATGGAGCAGTGAAGCTATCAGACTTTGAGGGGAACGAGTTCACCGAGCCGATCAATGTAGACAGATTGAAGCAATACTTTGCCTGAGGGAGAGAAGACCGAGCAGTCACCACGGAAATTGGAAGAAGACCTAACCCAATGGAATAAGAAAATCATTCATGCATACACGTAACATTGCATTCTCTTCGTGTTTGTTTTTGTTTTGTGTTCGCAGGTTCGAAGAAAGGAGAAAGCGGCAGAAATGAGCCAAGCAGCATCAGCGCAATTTCAGTTTTTGGGATGAGTCCCAAGGGGCGAGGCCCATATAAGCTTGGGGGCGAGGCCCATATCATGTCGGCTTGAGGACGAGGCCCATATCAGCTTGAGGGCGAGGCCCCCTTTGTCAGTTGTAGTTCCGGGTCGAAGTGCCCACTACATCATCAGTTCGAGGGCGAGGCCCCTATTGTCAGCGGTGTTGGGTCGAGGTGCCCAGGGTCGAGGTGCCCCAGTTGTCAGTTGTAGTTCCGGGTTGAGGTGCCCAGGGTCGAGGTGCCCACTATATCATCAGTTCGAGGGCGAGGTCCCTATTGTCAGCGGTGTTGGGTCGAGGTGCCCAGGGGCGAGGTGCCCCCGTTGTTAGTTGTAGTTCCGGGTCGAGGTGCCCAGGGTTGAGGTGCCCACTACATCATCAGTTCGAGGGCAAGGTCCCTATTGTCAGCGGTGTTAGGTCGAGGTGCCCAGGGTCGAGGTGCCCCCATTGTCGGTTGCAGTTATTGGGATGCGTCCCAGGATCGAGGTCCACTGCAGCACCAACTCAGCTCGAGGCAGCAGCCGAGCCAGGTAAGTGAAAATGCATTGCATAACTTTGATATGATTGTTCAAAGTCACACACTGCACAAGTCCCATCAAAGTGGGGGCGACTGTAGGCATTGCATTTTTGCATGTGAAACCCGATGATGAGTCTCAGTTGGAGGCACTACCTTTTTAGCTAAGGATATTGCGGGAAACGGAGGTCGGAAAGGGAAATTCAGAATAAGTACGTCATCAGATTCATTTCGCAAGTTCACTGTCTTCGTTAGTGCTGTGTTCGTTACTTCGTTCGAACGTCAAGCAGATTGCGGGCGTTCGTGTAGCGTTCGAATGGGCGTTCGAACGGCGTCGGTATTTCTGGTTTTGCTGCTAGCCTCACACCCCAGCCCAATTAGCCCCCCAAAGCCCATAAAACACAACCCAATTAATAAAACATTTAAAACACATGGGAAATTAAATTAAATATTAATTAGATAATGTAATTAAAAAAATAATTAATTTGGTCATATACCAAATTAAATAAAACATAATATAATCATACCTAATTAAGACAAATCAAATATATTAACTTCCTAACTAAACAAATCACATACTAAATTAAAAAGATGTCATGCCTAATTAAAATCAATCATAACAAATTAAATATTTTGTATTCCTAATTTAGCCAAGATTTGTCCACCCTCAATCTAATTCTTCCCTTGTTGAATACCAAATCAAATCCTCCTTTTAAATGCAAAAATCCCTTCCTTGTGAGACAAGGTGAAGCCCTAGTCATTCTCTATATAAACAACCCCTAACCAAGACATGCACTCCCCTAGCTCATACACAAGACTTACACAAAAATCACAACACTAAGAGCCCTAGCCACTCACGGCAATAGCAAGAAGAAAAACACAAATAATTCTCTTCACCTCCCCCACTCCACAACCGAAAACAGCAACCCCTAAACCTCCACACATCACCGAAAATACACCCCCAAACAGCAGCCCCTTTCCATCGAAAACAGCAGCCCCTACACCTCCTAAAACACGCCTGAATAGAAGCCCAAATCACCCCCAAAACAGCAGCCAAATCCTCTTAAATCAGTCCCTAAAATCCTCAAAACAGTAACATAAAAAACTGCATTTATAATCCTTAAAATAATCACACAAGACTACACTAAAAACCCACAAAAAATACTCGGAACAGTTCGTTGAAACGTCAAAACAGTGACCTGAACAGTGAGCAGAAAATACAGAGGAAACATCAGCAAAACAGAGGCCGAACAGCAGCAGAACGGAGGCCGAACAGCAGGCAAAACAGAAAAATAGTGAGCTAGGATGCTAAACCAGTGAACCGGAGAAGTTGAGGAGCTTTACCCTTCTGATGTCCGTGAAACGCAAGCCTGAAAGTTGGCAAAAAAGGTTAGACCTGAGGGTATTTTCCACATTCATTTTCTGATTTATTTTCATTATTTATTGAGTATTGTTCGCATGATTGTTATGCTAAAGTGCATGTTGTGGCCCTTGAATAGATAAATATGCATGTATCATGAAATATTGTATGTTGTGGACTTGGAATAAAATAAAAGATGTGTCAACTCTCGCGGTATATCGGATGGAAACCCGGACATAAATTTCATAGCCGATTCCGAATGGACGGTAGTATGATCTGTACTCGGGATAAAATTCCACGTACCACTTGAGTAAACGGCGCCCTCTTTTGTTTTATGTTGCTTCGGTTTATTTATTTTCTGTTATTTGAATTCTGTATGTTACTTTTGTATGCATGATACAATCGAGCGCATGGGCTTATGACCGGCGTAACACACACGTATAACGCAAGCGCACGTATCGTTCAAGTAGTATAAAATATATCGATCCCACGAGGACTTAATTCCTACTGTTGTTATTAATTATTAAATCTATTTATTTACAAATATCTAATTAAATGGAGAAGAGAATGATTGTTTGTTTGTTCGGTTGAATGTGGCTTTGCTAATAAATAAATAAATAAAAAGACAAAAGAAAATACTAAGGAAAATACAAAAGACACAAAGATCTAGGGTCGTGAATCATTCTAATATCATTTAAAAGATGAAGTGGTTATTTTATATTTGTGTAATAAATCATTTACTAACCTGGAACACTAAATATGCAAAAGCCTCTGTCGATGGTCAGACGCAAATACCCAGTTTAACCCAATTGAACCATATGTCTATGCCAACCAAATTATCTGGATTCATTAAGTTTAAGTTCCAATTATGGCTACCCCCGCCCGACAGGTATATTCCTATCCTGTAAGGAAATCTATTAAAGGGTTATCTATCCTCAAGGAAGATCGTGGGCTATTAAGTCTAAGGCTGAAACCTAAAATCCCTATGTCTAGTTCATTTTAGATTTACCACATCAATCTTATTGGTGATCAGACAACAAGAAGCATTAAGCTTAAGACTTAATAAGTAAACCTTTAAATTACCCAACTATAAAAAAACCCCTTATAAACCGGTGATATTAGAATTCATCACAACCCCAGATAACTAACACATAACTAGGGCTAGTAACAACTTAAAAGTAAAAGACATAAAGTAAAAATACTGAAAAGTAAAAGACATAAAGTAAAACTGAAAAGTAAAATAAAATAAAATGCTAAGGTAAAAGGAATTACTTTTACTACTACTAGTTTAGATATCTCCCATAAAATAATATATAAACTTGTGATAATAATACCAACCGACCATATAGGCGGTATTCTGATTAAGTCAAATTAAGTCCAACCAGCCATAAAGGCGGAACCAAAATTAAATTGTCAACCGACCAATCTGGCGGTATCCTTTATTAGTCAGGTTTAAACCAGATTAAAATGAATTACCAACCGACCAATCTGGCGGTATCCTTTTTAAGTCAATATTTCAAATAGTGAATATATTATTTTTAAGGGAGATTAATCTAAATAGTAACAGTAAAAGAATTACCTTTCACCCTAGCTGGAGAAGTTACCTCCTCATGGTAAATAGCAAAAACTGTAAGAAGTAAAAAGTAAAAATTAAATTACTATTATTACAAAAATTAATTAAAATTATTTACAAAACTAAAAACTAAAAATAAAAAAAAAAACTAAAAACTAAAGAATTTAGAGAGAGAAGCTCTCTCTTTAGAAGGAATTGAAAAGAGAGGAAGGTGCAATGAATTCTGAAATCTCGAGCTCAATTTATAGGCCTCGGTAGGATCCAGCGTCGCGACGCCAGGTCCTCAGCATCGCGACGCTGGATTTGTCGACGTGGCACGCTCTGGTTTGCTGGTTTGAAGATTCTGGATAAGATGATAAGGTGACACGTGGCAGAGTGGTTGGGCTTCAATTATTGTGACACGTGGCGGCTTCTGATTGGTCGCTGTGAGATTCTTATCCGCCACGTGTCAGATAAGGATAGGATACTCAATTATTGATGCTGACGTGGCGCTGACGTGGCGGTGACGTGGCGATGACGTGGCGACACGTGGGAAAGAGACTGTCGGCACCATAGAATTGCGACACGTGTCACTTCCTGATTGGCTGATGATGATGTGGCATGACACGTGGCAATTTGACTCGTTGACTTGCTGACGTGGCTGATGACTTGGCGGTGACTTGGCGACGACGTGGTGACACGTGGCGATGATGACTGTCGGCACCGTAGGATGCTGACACGTGGCACGACGCATGTTAGCAGAATGGCTGTGATGGTGACACGTGTCACAGCGCATTTTAGCAAAGTCAAACTTTTCTCAGATTCTGATTTGTTGACCCGGCGCACGTTAGCACTATTCGGCGTATTTTAGACGTCGCGACGCGGAAGTCTGGGCGTCGCGACGCGCAAAAGACCAAAATATCCCTGTTGACGCATTTTTGTCCGTTTTTGCCCCAAATTGCCTCCAATGCTTTCCTAACTTTATTTATCTACAAAATAACACAAAATACATCAAAACGTTCACAAAACTCAAGAAACTATATAAAATATTAGGTTAGATGAGTGGGAAATAGTGATATAAATACCACTCATCACACCCCCAAACCTAACATTTTGCTAGTCCTCGAGCAAAACATAAAATAAAATAACATAAATAAATTAACTAAGCCACTTTCGTAGGGATCACGATTTCATTTAGTGTATGCAACAAGCCTTTAAACCCCTAGGTGTCCCTAGTGGACGAGTTGTAGTCTCGTGAGGGTTTACAGCAATGATACCCACAAACATTTTTACAAAAGTAAAAAGTTAGTTAAAACTAATGCACACAAAAACAAAAAGACAAGCGAAAAGAGAATAAAGATGTTAGTGACTAATCAGGTGAAACTTCTACTCCAAGTTACTAGTTGTTTTGTTTTATTCTAAATTACCGAATAAGTAAATTCTCCGATTATATTTACCATTCTTCATATACACAGCCAACAAAATATTAATCAACTCATTTTTGCCCACAACAGTCATAAGTGCAATTGATAAGAGAGTAATATTTTTGTCCTAAAGTTCTATCAGATTTCACACACCTTTTTTATATAGCAATGGAATAATTTTTCTCATTTTTCTGATTTTTTCTTTGATTTTTTCTCTATTTTTTATTTATATACCATATCTTCCATCTATGTAGCGAGTGTTGGGTCGGTGGCTCCCAAACCAGTTGGCTTTAGGGCACCAGGTGTTAAGACACCCCTACGGACTTAATTACTCAGATTTCAGATATATATATTTTTGCAGCATCTTTGATCCATGTAACGAGCTTTGGGCCAGTGACTCCCAAACCAGTTGGTTTTAGGGCACTAGGTGTTAAAACACCCTTACAGACTTAATAACTCGGATCTCAGATTTTATTTTTGTAAATCAGAAATTTTTTTTTTTACTCCATTGCTTTTTGAGATGCTTCCTCCAATTAAACTAGAGCACTGAATATTACAAACTTTTCAATTTAGCTCATGTCCGTATGTTACTATATATGTTGATAATATCTATCAATTGAGCATAGGAAGATTCTTTTTAGTCCGTTTTAAGGAGCATTTACAAATTAAATAATTCAAAATGAAATAAACAAAAATTAACTTGTTTCGAATTAGGTTTGAGATACGTCTCAGGAATGGAAACTCCTTACTCAGCCATCTCTTACCAATTTCACCTTTTTAGTCAATTAAAAAAAAAAAAAAAAACACAAAATATTTTTGAATTGAAATTTTTCAATTTTTTGTATTTTTCGAAAAATTTTGGACTAAAAATAAAAACAACATACAAACTAAAAACAAGGTACTAATCAACTAATTCCCTCCCCCAAACCTAAATGAGACATTGTCCCCAATGTCTTAAACAGTAAAAGGAGAGTTAGAAGGTCGTACCTGGTTAGCTGAAAATCTACAGGAAATTAAAGGTTAAGATCCAGATTAATTCGACGCCTCTTACCACGATCGTCCCGGACCAATTTATCTTTGAAAGGATAGGGTCAACTTGTGGTTCATAGGCTATGAGTTGGTCTATTAGATCTGGAGCAGTTCTGGCAGTAAAGAGGAGTTCTTTCATAGGTTTTGACACGAACCCATTTCTTCCGAGCATCATCAAGAAACACACAAAGAAAATCATAAAATCCATCAACATTAAACAGTCCAAGCGGTTTCTGGTGTATGTTCAGGTTCGCCCAAGATAGAACTATAAAAATTTCCTCCAATGTGCCCAAGCCACCTGGCAAAGCGATAAAAGCATCAGCACGGTTAATCATTTCTACCAGTCGTTCAGACATACCTGGCACGATCAGTTCCTCTCCGTTTGATGATCCAATAAGATTTGCCTCTGCCAAGGGTTTTGGGATGATTCCCAAAACATGACTGCCTCCTTCCTGTACAGCCTTTGAAACGATCCCCATTAGTCCAAGATTGCCTCCGCCATATATTAAGTGCATATTCCTTGCTGCTAAGACTCGACCCAATTCCTGTGCTGCTTCTATGTATTGTGGTTTAGTTCCAACACTACTACCGCAAAACACACAGATGTTTTCAACTCGTCTTCTTGAAGTGGCTTCCATTTTTTTTTATGTATTTCTTTTTCAAATCAGGATGCCTTCAAAAGTGCAATGACGGGCTGAATTTATAGTACCTGAAAAAGGGTGAGTAATAATAGCACTTGTTAGACAGTAATGACCCATAGCGTCACTATTTTGTAAATGATATTGTATTATTGTACAAAATCAACTATGTAGTAATGAAATTGCCTTTTACCGTTTTGTAATTTATTTACTTTAATATATAAATGGTAAAAGTCCCTATGATTAGTTCCGGATTGTGATGATATGAGACAGTATCAATCAATAAAGGTTTAATCATTAAATATCCCTAGTCGTAGTATTATCGAGATTGGACATCGATAATGCGGAATAGACTAGTACTGCACTTGTGCATGTTGTAAGGGTACAACGGCATAGTTCTCATATATTTAAGTATTGGATACTTATGCAAGTGCGGTAGGAGGTTGTGTTTTACCGATGGTACGGAAAACAGCTTCGCTCTGGATAGACCCCCCACGGAGTCCCATTGGTAGTATGTCTGCGTGTCTATGGGAGTCCGCTTCAGGGTAGGTGCATATGATCTTAACCTGAGATTTGCATCGCTAGTACTTACGACAATCGGTAAAATTTAGGTTTGGTGGTCCAGGGCTTTAACGAGTTCTGTGTATACCTCTTCTGGGTTTATCGAGAATCGTAGTGTACTGGGTGTGATGTCAAGATGGAAGTATCACTTCAGACATATGGAGATGATGATCGCGAGGGATACAGAACGAGTACTCTATAATGGTTGCAACCATCGGGATAATATGACTAGGTCAGGATTATCCGATTCAAAGAGACTGGTTGCTTGATGTCCGATATGTGTATCGTACGGGGCAGACACATATCCAGCCCCAGGCCTTACATGTGATCATCCGATACTGGTTCGATATACACTATACTACGGTATACTACGCCTGTCATAGATCTAATATTCCAGTAAGAATATTTCTAGAGAATTGGGTAGGCATGGCGTTTTGCTAGAAGCTAACCTTGTCTTGTAAATCGGTAAAAACGTAGTACTAGGTACGTACGTGTTCGAATAGTTCGACAACCGGATTTACTGCCAACATATCTAGAGGTCTCTTGGGTCGCTTCCCGAAGATTCACCGATGACGTATGATTCAAACTCGATTAATCTTGGATTAATTACGGAGAGACTTTATCTTGGATAAAGTACTATAAAAGAGAGAGAACGATTAATTTAGAATTAATCGTAAAATTATTATATTCGATATAATAATCGGAATTCGATTTCGACGCGAAATTGAAATTAGATTTTAATTCGGGCAAACGAGTTAATTAGAATTAATTCGTTAGCGACGTAAATAATAATTTCGCTAGGCGCAATTATTTATTTAAATTCGATTTAATAACGTCGCGACGTAAGCTCGGTATTTCGGAAATATCGAACCCGAACGCGTGAGTGCTCGTGGGCCCACTTTCATTTGGAAACGTGTGGGGCCCACATGACACTTGTCATTATTTGCATTATTTAATCAAGATGTAATGCATGAAGATAGTGTACAAAGCACTCAAGGGTATTGCATGGAAATTGAGTGTTAGACACTCTAAGTCTTTGCATGGTTTGTGTCATAAGTATATTATTATTTAATATAATTATGACATAAATATAAATTGATTTTTGAGACAAAAATCAATTACTTCTCTCCCTCTCTTATTACCGAAACTGTGACAGTTTCTTGGCTCTCCATTTTTCAGGTTTTGTAGCAAAAGGCTTGAAGAATTTGTGTTTGTTTGGAACATAAAAAAACACATCTTTGGCTAGCACCAACAAGGGATCATACAAGGTGTTATGGGAAACTCATCTTAGAGCTTGGAAGGATCAACTTAAGCTTGGAGCTTCTCTTTACTGCTTGGCCGAATTCCCCACTGCACAAAGGAGCAATTTTCGCTTCATCCATTGCATCCACATTTGGTTTTTGTGAGTATTGTTTCCGCCATTACTTCAATCTAGTTCATTCTTATATATATCTTGCTTGTTTTTGATCTTGGGATATGGTTATTAGATTTCCAACAATGGTATCATTGAGCCTAAAAATGCATGCAAATATATTAGGATGTTATTGGGGAAAATTGTTTGAAGCATGATTTGATGAGTTTGCTTGATTAAATATGCTTAGATGTATGTTAAATGGATTATACATCATCAATTTCATGGAAAATGAATTGGATTAATTTTTCCAACCCCAAAGTGGCTTGGCCGAATACATGCAAGCATGAGGACTAAATGATTTTTTAATTTTAAGACATTGGATGACTTGAAATAATATGGAGATGATCATTGTGACTTGATTGGATTGAAAACGAAATCGGAACCATATTAATCACCCTGGCCGAATGCTTGATGATGATTAGGGACTTGATTTTTTGATTAAATAATGTTGGACATGTATTTAAGATAAAAATATGATTAATAGATTAATTTGATATTTTGGGAATATTGATTTAAAGGATTAATCATGAAAATACACTTTAATTAATTAAGTTATAAAATTTGGAATTTTAAAATTTAGTTAATTGGGCTTAAATTGGAATTGGGCCTAAAACTATTACATTTGGTCATAAATGGGCTTGGTTGGGCCAAGTAGATTTGGACCATTTGGATTGGATCCAAAATGGGCCTTAATCACACCATTTAAGTCCAAATGTAATAAATGGGCTTTTATGTTTAATTGGGCCTTATGGGCTTAATATTGATTTTAAGGCAAATGAGGGTGATTCCTTATTGGGCTTGGAAATTGGGTTTGACCCACATTGACCAAGGCCCAAGCCTAATGAAATCAATAGAAAGCCCATCGGACTTTAATTAAACAGACATTAGATGTTAGTTGGGCTTTGAGACCCAATTGTACTAGATTTGGAATCTAAGTTATAAAAGCACAATAAAAGTGTATATATATTTAATTTAGAATTAAATAAAAGGATTAGTATTGAATACGACTTGAATTGGATTTAACGAGTAGTTCGATATAATTCGTGAATTCATACCATAAGTATTTATTCACAAAACGAGTTGGACTCGCGCAAATGCAAACATTTGTTTGAACATTGTATTGTCACCTAATTAAAGACTAATTAATTGGATTTGATTGGTTGTATAACATGCCTTGAATGAATGAATGAATGTGGATGTATAGCATGAATAGTGTATATCGGATGGATATTAGAAGGGAAGGGTAATTTTAGAAATTATTGTAAATTTGGAATTTATAAATTGGACCTGCGAGTCCAGCCTTATCTCTTTATCTCTTTGTATTCTCTTCTCACCTAATTCCCCTCAATGTTAATGAGGTTTCTCTTATTGTATTATGTAATTGGATAGAAGTAGAATAGTGCTAGCGGGGAGAGGAAAGGGAGTGATTTGTTCTAGGAACAAGTTGTTTATATATCCATCCGCATATCACTATTACTTTACTTACGCGCTTTTATGATGTTTTAGAAGCATGCTTAAGGGTGGTATGATGATGAGACCTAACAAAGATAAATTAATTGGTTGCCAATTACGCGAAAAAATCCCTCAAACAATATTAAGCGATTTTCCTTTCCGTTGAATGATTCTTTCTCAAGATCCGAAATTGGCATTGGTTTGTTGGCCAAAGTCAAGACCTTTGTCAATTGAGGATGTGTTTGAATCATGAGAGTTTTTGTTCCACATCGGTGTCCTGTCCAAGTTGTGATTTGTGGCCAAAGTCAAGATCACTTCTTGTCCATCGACATTGATTACGAAACTTTCCTTGTCAATGGGTCCCGCTTAACTGGAATCATTAGGTTTGTTGTGCCAAAGCCAAGGCTTAGTTGATTCAGAGGAAATGGTTAGGAAAATGTATTGGATACATTGACGTATGTATTAGATATATATGTTTTGGACTTGGATTTCCACCTACCGGATCTAGGAATTGGATGGGATCCAATTGATCTTCGAGATCTACCTAGTTAAATATCATACAACTTGTTGGCCAAAGTCAAGGTTGTGTGTTATTTAACGGGATCCTAGCCCACTAGGAAATTGGATTTCCCGAGTACTCAACAGAGGGTTAGAGACTTGTAGAAATAGTGGGAGGCTAGTATTGAGTTTGCAATTTCATTCAGATACTTAGCTTTACGCGCTTACAAAAATTATTTCGTCAATTTTTTAACATTAGTTGGACTAATAAAATGTTATTTTTTTTTTTATGTAACAGTTTGACTGTACCCACTTTCGTTAACTAGATAATTAGATTATCGTAGTTAAGATGGCAACACAGGGAATGTCCGTGACATATCATGGGTGATAATATGTTCAAGGGCACCAACTTCGCCGACTGGGAAATGAACCTAAGGATAGTCCTTGGGGCGGAGAGGATACTGTATACGATACAAAGACCTCTCGGGCCTAAGCCCACTGAGCCACTTGAGCTGGAGTTATGGAAAACTCACAGTGATGATAGTGACACGGCTCAGTCGATCATGCTTGCTTCAATGACTCAACACTTTCGTCCGCCAAAATAGGACTTGGATCCTTATAATATGATGGCAAGATTGCAAGATCTTCACCGCACTAATAAGCGGATGGCGAGGTACGAGTTGTGAAGAAAATCTTCGCTCCCGTATGACTGATGGTAGTTCTGTTGAGGTCCATGGGACTCAAATGATAGCCGATATTGATGAATTGGTTAATATGGGTATAGTCTTGGAGGCTGAGCTGGCTATAGATGTAATTTTACAGTCACTACCCGATACTTGGAAACAGATTGTCATCAACTACAAACTGATGAATTCGGATGATACTCTTGGAGAGTTATTGTCGATTCTCAAGGAGTCAGAGAAAGAACTTCTGAAAGCAACAAGCGCGAGGCGCACTTTGCAACAACATCTCAAACGCCGAAAGCCGGGCTCAAGGCAACTGGGGGTGTTAAGAAGAAAAAGCATAAGAACAAAGGCAAGGCCAAGTCAACAAAGGCTTCTGGGAAGCCAAGGGACAAGTCTCAAGATGTTTGCCTGAAATGCGGCAAGAAGGTCACTGGAAGCGTGACTGCCGCATGAACAAGGGACATACAGGCGGGCAAAGGCTCCGGCCTCAGGTATGTTTGTTATTGAAATAAATATGACTACTTCCAGTCTTAATAAAAATTGGATTTTTGATTCTGGTGTGGTTCTCATATTTGTACTGATGTGCAGGATCTGCATGATAGCAGGAGACTGGCTTCGGGGGAGGTAGATCTACGAGTTGGAAATGGAACTTTCTGTTGCTGTTTTGGCCGTAGGCACTTTTGTTTTGGAACTGCCCTCGGGGCATGTACTTAAACTATATGACTGTTATTTTGTTCCTAGTTTAACTAGGAATATTATTTCTGTATCTTTGTTAACCCAAACAGGTACACTTTTGTATTCAAAAACACCAGGTGTTATTTATATATGAATGATGCAGAAATTTGCAGTGCTGATGCAAATAATGGTCTTTATATTTTGAATATAAATGATCTCCAAAATGTAAAATAACAAACAAAAGGCTCAAAATGAGTAATCCAAAAGAAGAAACTTATTTGTGGCATTGTCGTCTGGGACACATCAACAAGACTCGCATATCCACACTTTCGAAGAGTGGGTACTTGGACGGATTTGATCCAAATTCATATGACGTCTGCGAATCTTGTTTATTAGGCAAAATGCCTAAATCACCTTTTAGTGGTAAAGGTGAACGTGCCACTGACTGTTAGCCCTCGTTCATAGTGACGTTTGTGGGCCCATGTCTAGCCAGGCTAGAGGTGGATATCGATACTTCGTAACCTTTACGGATGATGCATCACGTTATGGTTATGTGTATCTAATGATGCACAAGTCGGAAACTTTTGAGAAATTCAAAGAGTTTCGACACGAAGTTGAAAAACAAACAGGCAAGAGTATTAAAACATTACGGTCGGACCGTGGTGGCGAATACTTAAGTAATGAGTTTCAAGATTACTTGAAAGAATATGGTATTCTTTCACAATGGACTCCTCCTGGAACACCACAATTAAATGGTGTGTCTGAACGGAGAAACCGTACCTTGCTTGATATGGTAAGGTCGATGATGAGTCGCACTGAGCTGCCTATATCCTTCTGGGGACATGCATTAGAAAGTGCAATTCTTATTTTGAATAGGGTTCCGTCAAAGTCTGTTGAACAGACCGGTATGAGATATGGACAGGAAAGAAACCAGGTTTCTCATTCCTGAAGATTTGGGGTTGCTGGGCATACGTCAAACGTTTGGAAGGTACCAAACTTGAACCCAAATCAGATAAATGCCTATTTGTTGGATATCCTAAGGAAACCAAAGGATATTACTTCTATAACCCAAAAGAGAACAAAGTATTTGTTGCTCTACATGCGGTTTTCCTTGAGAAGGAATTCCTAAATGCAGTGTTTAGTGGGGGAGGAAAAGTAGAACTCGATGAAAGTCGTAGTGATACTGTTCCTGGCATTGAATCAAGAACGGAACATGAACAGTCCATCCAGGATGAGACTGAACCACAATCTTCAGTTACACAAGGACTACGTAGGTCGGAGAGAGTCAGGGTAATACCTGAGAGGTATGGATTCCTGATCTCACCTCATGTAGATATTAATCTATTGAGGATACTGAACCGGCTACGTATGTGGAAGCGATACAAGGTATCGAATCCACTTTATGGCAAGAAGGCCATGAAGGCCGAAATGGATTCCATGTATACCAACCAAGTTTGGACACTGGTTGATGCACCAGAAGGCGTAAAGCCTATTGGATGCAAATGGGTCTTCAAAAAGAAGACAGACATGGATGGCAACGTTCAAACGTACAAACTAGGCTCGTAGCGAAGGGGTATCGTCAACAACTTGGAGTTGATTATGACGAAACTTCTCACCCGTTGCCATGATTAAATCCATCGGATAATGCTTGCATAGCTGCATATTACGATTACGAAATATGGCAGATGGACGTTAAAACCGCTTTCCTTAACGGAAACCTGTTGGAGGATGTTTATATGCACACAACCTGACGGTTTTTATCGCACCAAGACTTGCAACCAAGGTTTGTAAGTTAAATCGGTCCATTATGGACGAAGCAAGCATCGAGGTCATGGAACCAACGTTTTGATGAGGTCATAAAAGAATATGATTTCATTCAAAACGTAGATGATCCTTGTGTATACAGAAGGTTAGTGGGAGTGCACTGACTTTTATTGTCCTTTATGTCGACGATGTATTGCTTATAGGCAATGACATTCCCATGTTAACGTCGGTGAAAGCTTGGCTTTCATTGAAATTCTCCATGAAAGATCTGGGAGAAGCAGCTTTTATTCTAGGAATAAGATCTACCGGGATAGATCTAGAAGGCTACTTGGACTCTCCCAGAGTAACATATATTGATAAAGTGTTGAAGAGATTCAACATGGATCAGTCCAAGAAGGGACTGTTGCCAACATCACATGACGTCTTTCTATCTAGGGACATGTGTCCTAAAACACAAGATGAGAGAGACAACATGAGTCGGACTCCGTTCGCCTCGGCAGTCGGATCGATCATGTATGCCATGATATGTACACGACCTGATGTGTCCTATGCTTTGAGCATGTGCAGTCGATATCAGGCCGATCCAAGACAGGATCACTGGATGGCGGTTAAGAATATCCTTAGGTATCTTAAAAGAACTAAGGATGTTTTCTTAATCTATGGAGATGGGAACTTGAGGTATCTGGGTATACCGATGCAAGTTTCCAAACCGACAGAGACGACTTCAAGTCGCAAACCGGGTACATATTTTGCTTGAATAATAACGGAGCAGTGAGCTGGAAATCTTCCAAGCAAGATACTGTTGCCGATTCAACGACTGAAGCGGAGTATATTGCAGCAGCTGCAGCAGCAAAAGAGGCAGTTTGGATCCGAAAATTCCTAATTGGATTAGGAGTAGTTCCATTAGCAGCTGAGCCCGTTCCATTGTATTGTGACAATAGCGGGGCTCATAGCACAGGCTAAGGAACCAAGGTCTCATCAACGATCCAAACATGTTCTTTTCGACGATTCCATCTGATTCGAGAGATCATACATCGTGGCGATGTGAAGATCGAGAAGATCGCATCAGAGGATAATATGTGCAGATCCGCTGACGAAGGCTATTCCTCGGGGAAAGTTTGAGCGACATGTACATAGTTCAGGTATTAGATGCTTGAGTGACTGGCTATAGGCCAAGTGGGAGATTGTTAGACAGTAATGACCCATAGCGTCACTATTTTGTAAATGATATTGTATTATTGTACAAAATCAACTATGTAGTAATGAAATTGCCTTTTTACCGTTTTGTAATTTATTTTACTACTTTAATATATAATGGTAAAAGTCCCTATGATTAGTTCCGATTGTGATGATATGAGACAGTATCAATCAATAAAGGTTTAATCATTAAATATATCCTAGTCGTAGTATTATCGAGATTGGACATCGATAATGCGGAATAGACTAGTACTAACTGCACTTGTGCATGTTGTAAAGGGTACACAACGGCATCAGTTCTCATATATTTAAGTAATTGGATACTTATGCAAGTGCGGTAGGAGGTTGTGTTTTAAACCGATGGTACGGAAAACAGCTTCGCTCTGGATAGACCCCACAGAGTCCCATTGGTAGTATGTTCTGCGTGTCTATGGAGTCCGCTTCAGGGTAGGTGCATATGATCTTAACCTGAGATTTGCATCGCTAGTACTTACGACAATCGGTAAAATTTAGGTTTGGTGGTCCAGGGCTTTAACGAGTTCTGTGTATACCTCTTCTGGGTTTATCGAGAATCGTAGTGTACTGGGTGTGAATGTCAAGAATGGGAAGTATCACTTCAGACATATGGAGATGATGATCGCGCGAGGGATACAGAACGAGTATCTACTAATGGTTGCAACCATCGGGATAATATGACAGGTCAGGATTATCCGATTCAAAGAGACTGGTTGCTTGATGTCCGATATTGTATCGTACGGGGCAGACACATATCCAGCCCCAGGCCTTACATGTGATCATCCGATACTGGTTCGATATACACTATAACTACGGTATACTACGCCTGTTATAGATCTAATATTCCAGTAAAATATTTCTAGAGAATTTGGTAGGCATGGCGTTTTGCTAGAAGCTAACCTTGTCTTTGTAAATCGTAAAAACGTAGTACTAGGTACGTACTGTTCGAATAGTTCGACAACCGGATTTACTGCCAACATATCTATAGGTCTCTTGGGTCGCTTTTCCCGAAGATTCACCGATGACGTATGATTCAAATCGATTAATCTTGGATTAATTACGGAGAGACTTTATCTTGGATAAAGTACTAAAAAGAGAGAGAACGATTAATTTAGAATTAATCGTAAAATTATTATATTCGATATAATAATCTAATTGGAATTCGATTCGACAACCTTTTCGAAATTTAAATTATTTAATTCGGGCAAACGAGTTAATTAGAATTAATTCGTTAGCGACGTAAATATAATTTCGCTAGGCGCAATTATTTATTTAAATTCGATTTATTAACGTCGCGACGTAAGCTCGGTATTTCGAAATATCGAACCCGAATACTCGCGTTGAGTGCTCGTGAGTGCTCCCCACTTTCATTTGGAAACGTGTGGGGGCCCACATGACACTTGTCATTATTTGCATTATTTAATCAAGATGTAATGCATGAAGATATTGTAACAAAGCACTCAAGGGTATTGCATGGAAATTGAGTGTTAGACACTCTAAGTCTTCCATGGTTTGTGTCATAAGTATATTATTATTTAATATAATTATGACATAAATATAAATTGATTTTTGAGACAAAAATCATTACTTTCTCTCCCTCTCTTATTACCGGGAAACTGTGACAGTTTCTTGGCTCTCCATTTTTCAGGTTTGTTGTAGCAAAAGGCTTGAAGAATTTGTGTTTGTTTTGGACACCATAAAAAAAACCATCATTTGGCTAGCACCAACAAAGGGATCATACAAGGTGTTATGGGAAACTCATCTTAGAGCTTGAAAGGATCAACTTAAGCTTGGAGCTTCTCTTTACTGCTTGGCCGAATTCCCCAACTGCACAAAGGAGCAATTTTCGCTCTTTCATCCATTGCATCCACATTTGGTTTTTGTGAGTATTGTTTCCGCCATTACTTCAATCTAGTTCATTCTATATATATCTTGCTTGTTTTTGATCTTGGGATATGGTTATTAGATTTCCAACAGCACTAATATCTTCCAAAGGACGATTGTTAGCTAAACAACAAAAAAAATCGTGAAAGGTTCAAAAAGTCTGGATCTTGTCTACGAAAATAAAGATAATTACAACAGAAAAGCGAATCAAAGCAATAATTTAGACAACAGAATTGTGTATGCAATACGCCACTCGCTTCAGTATAAATTCATTAGGATGTGTCTCAAGATTCATTCCTTACTTAGCCATCTAATGAATTGTTTTCATTTTTTTTGCCAAACACCATTCCTTTGTCTAAAAATGCTCCGTTTGTGCTATTCCCCTACAAAAACAAACCACAAAATAAAAAAGTTCACATCAAAAATAAATTACAACAAATTGCATGGGTTGCCTTCCCTGCTAGCGCTAAATTTTTTCATCTTCAGCCAGACGTGAATGAAATTCATCTGTTAAGCGAGGTTTCAATGTCGTTTTAGATGTCCGAATCAAAAACAATCCCCGTGAGTGTTGCTTTTGAAGGGTCTCTTCCAACGTAAGGTGGCAAAAAGAGTTTTGTCACATTCAATGCTCGTGCCACCTTTTTGCTCCTTGTTGTTCCATGGTGTGTTTCCTTCCTGCAAAGAAAGAAAGAAAATCAGGAGGTCTTCGTATGATGCTTGACTTGGAATGGAAATTCCATTCTGTCAAGCTTCTGGTTGATATCTTTGATTGTAACTCCCCAAAACAGCGATGTTTCTCCGAATGATCTGGATCTTTATTAAGGTCAGACATTTGCTTCTTCATTTGCTCTACTTCTTGCTCCACCACCTTTTCTTCACAGATGTATTTAAAAACTTTTTGTATTTAATTCTTCATCTGTCATCTGTGAAATACATGCTTCAAAATTGTCAACCAGAGGATGCAAAGATGTTTCTGACATTAGGGCTTTCATCCTCTGATATGACTGGAATGGATGGTCAGTTAGATCTTTATGAACATCATGGTAAAGCATGCTCCAAGATCTTCATTTTTGAGGATTTAAAGTTTGATCCTCCGTGTTGGTGCAGTTGGTACAAATAGATTAGCTTCATCTTCGTCAGATCTGAATAATAAAAGTCAAATTGAGACTTTGCTGGTTCGGGCTCCTGAACTGATACCTCTGGTTGTTGATACTGCTCAGCCTCCTCC
This sequence comes from Zanthoxylum bungeanum, assembly GCA_019454045.1. Lineage (NCBI taxonomy): Eukaryota > Viridiplantae > Streptophyta > Magnoliopsida > Sapindales > Rutaceae > Zanthoxylum > Zanthoxylum bungeanum. The sequence goes on from SKCR01031143.1 coordinate 52,829, forward strand.
TCTGTTGAAGTGTCATTGTGAAATGATTGGTACGCGAAGGCTTCATCAGTGTCATCTGGAACTGTTTCTTGAGGTATGTAGTTCTGGTTTTCTGTGAATTGTCTCATTTGATCTGTCATACTCTGAATGAATTCTGGTTGTCTCTGATACTTTCAAATGTTTCTGGCTTGTTTCAAGTATTTCATCCAACTTTTGTTTCTCGAACATATCTTTGAGCATGTTTATACTGATCTTCCTCTGATGGTTCTGGTTGTTGATGAATATCGCATATGGATGGTGGATAAGATGGAAAATGTGATGGTTTTTCATACTTTGAATGATTCTGAAAATTCTGCCACTCTGAAAGGTATATACATTGATCGCTCGGGTGGTTACTATCAAATATTACACATCTTCCATTTCGTTCTGTTGAGCAAATGTGGTATTGTTTGGTTCTGGCATCCAGTGATATTGTTGGGCTTGACAACAGGCCTCAGAAAACCGGACTGTTGCTCCCAGATGTGGGGTGTATCTTCTTGTAAAGCTCGTAATCTCTCAATCTCCCAATAAAGTTCCATTTTTCAATCACCTGAAAACAGAAGAAATAAATAAAATTACAGATAAAAATAAAGAAAATTAGATACAAGTAAATTAGATAGCTTCAAAATTAACAACTCAAGAAATTTAAGTCCCCGGCAACGGCGCCAAAAACTTGACCGGCGTAAACACACACCTATAACGCAAGCGCACGTATCGTTCAAGTAGTATAAAAATATCGATCCCACGAGGACTTAATTCCTACTGTTGTTATTAATTATTGAATCTATTTATTTACAAATATCTAATTAAATGGAGAAGAGAATGATTGTTTGTTTGTTCGGTTGAATGTGGCTTTGCTAAATAAATAAATAAATAAAAAGACAAAAGAAAATACTAAGGAAAATACAAAAGACACAAAGATCTAGGGTCGTGAATCATTCTAATATCATTTAAAAGATGAAGTGGTTATTTTATGTTTGTGTAATAAATCAGTTTACTAACCTGGAACACTAAATTATGCAAAAGCCTTTGTCGATGGTCAGACGCAAATACCCAGTTTAACCCAATTGAACCATATGTCTATGTCAACCAAATTATCTGGATTCATTAAGTTTAAGTTCCATTATGGCTACCCCCGCCCGACAGGTATATTCCTATCCTGTAAGGAAATCTATTAAAGGGTTATCTATCCTCAAAGAAGATCGTGGGCTATTAAGTCTAAGGCTGAAACCTAAAATCCCTATGTCTAGTTCATTTTAGATTTACCACATCAATCTTATTGGTGATCAGACAACAAGAAGCATTAAGCTTAAGACTTAATAAGTAAACCTTTAAATTACCCAACTATAAAATACCCCTTATAAACCGGTGATATTAGAATTCATCACAACCCCAGATAACTAACACATAACTAGGGCTAGTAACACTTAAAAGTAAAAGACATAAAGTAAAAATACTGAAAAGTAAAAGACATAAAGTAAAACTGAAAAGTAAAATAAAATAAAATGCTAAGGTAAAAGGAATTACTTTTACTACTACTAGTTTAGATATCTCCCATAAAATAATATATAAACTTGTGATAATAATACCAACCGACCATATAGGCGGTATTCTGATTAAGTCAAATTAAGTCCAACCAGCCATAAAGGCGAAACCAAAATTAAATTGTCAACCGACCATCTGGCGGTATCCTTTATTAGTCAGGTTTAAACCAGATTAAAATGAATTACCAACCGACCAATCTGGCGGTATCCTTTTTAAGTCAATATTTCAAATAGTGAATATATTATTTTTAAGGGAGATTAATCTAAATAGTAACAGTAAAAGAATTACCTTTCACCCTAGCTGGAGAAGTTACCTCCTCATGGTAAATAGCAAAAACTGTAAAAAGTAAAAAGTAAAAATTAAATTACTATTATTACAAAAGTAATTAAAATTATTTACAAAACTAAAAACTAAAAATAAAAAAAACTAAAAACTAAAGAATTTGAGAGAGAAGCTCTCTCTTTAGAAGGAATTGAAAAGAGAGGAAGGTGCAATGAATTCTGAAATCTCGAGCTCAATTTATAGGCCTCGGTAGGTCCTCAGCGTCGCGACGCTGGATTTGTCGACGTGGCACGCTCTGGTTTGCTGGTTTGAAGATTATGGATAAGATGATAAGGTGACACGTGGCAGAGTGGTTGGGCTTCAATTGTTGTGACACGTGGCGGCTTCTGATTGGTCGCTGAGATTCTTATCCGCCACGTGTCAGATAAGGATAGGATACTCAATTATTGATGCTGACGTGGCGGTGACGTGGCGATGACATGGCGACACGTGGGAAAGAGACTGTCGGCACCATAGAATTGCGACACGTGTCACTTCATGATTGGCTGATGATGATGTGGCATGACACGTGGCAATTTGACTCGTTGACTTGCTGACGTGGCTGATGACTTGGGGGTGACTTGGCGACGACGTGGCGACACGTGGCGATGATGACTGTCGGCACCGTAGGATGCTGACACGTGGCACGGCGCATGTTAGCAGAACGGCTGTGATGGTGACACGTGTCACGGCGCATTTTAGCAAAGTCAAACTTTTCTCAGATTCTGATTTGTTGACCCGGCGCACGTTAGCACTGTTCGGCGTATTTTAGACGTCGCGACGCGGAAGTCTGGGCGTCGCGACTCGCAAAAGACCAAAATATCCCTGTTGACCGCATTTTTGTCCGTTTTTGCCCCAATTGCCTCCAATGCTTTCCAAACTTTATTTATCTACAAAATAACACAAAATACATCAAAACGTTCACAAAATCAAGAAACTATACAAAATTAGGTTAGATGAGTGGGAAATAGTGATATAAATACCAGAGATTAATTGCAGAGATATTTTATTCTGTGATAAAATATCATTAAAAGAGATAAAACGATTAATTTGGAATTAATCGGTTAAAATATATTTGATATATTATACGAAATTGGATTTCGACGCGAAATTAAAATTAGATTTTAATTCGGGCGAACGAGTTAATTTAGAATTAATTCATTACCGTTGTGAATAGTGATTTCGTTAGGCATAATCATTTAATTACGTCGCAACGGAAAATTCGTTAATTTGGAATTAGCGAACCCGAGCCCAGGATTGTTTGCGAGCGCATTCGCATTTCGAATTCGAGTGCGGCACGCAACTCAAATTAAGCGTCAAATCATTAGTCGCATCAAGCGTCAAATCACATGTCACTTTGAGTGATGTGACAAGTTGTCTTTTGATTGATTGATGTTGGTGGTTGAAGGCATTTAATGCTTGACTTTTGAAAAAGAAAAATTGGTATATGTTTATTTGTTTTTTGAAAACAAAAAAAAATAGAATACATATTTTTTATTCTCTCTCTTCTTCCACCTCTTTCTCTCTCGGTCTTGGACCGATTCTTGTTCTTCTCTTTCTGGTTCATCACCGTGAAACACAAGGAAGAAAAGAGGTGATTTTGTTGCAAAATCAAAGTGCTAGCACACTCTGGGAGACATACCAAGGTGATAGGGCAGTAATTTCGTGAGCTTGGAATCCATTTTAGAAGCTTGGAGCTTGAAGACTTCAATGGAGGACCATGGCCGAATTTGAGGAGATGAAAACCAGTCATTGACGTGAGCCTTGGAGGTGTTCAAAGGGCATAAAAAGATTTGTTGTTTTTCGTAGCATCCAATTCGTTCATTGTGAGTATGATTCCGTCATTCTCCTTTGCGTATTCACATGTGTTTTATGCTTATAAATGATCCATGGGACTTAATAGAAACCCAACACGGCCTCCCCCATTTCCTCACACTTTCCGCGGCTTCTGCCTTTTAGAAGTGTGAGATTCACTCAAAAGATTAAATCTCTAAACTCTTTAGATAATTGCTTTGTCAAGCATTATGTTTTTCCTTTTTGTTTTTCCTTTTTTCTTTTCAACACTTGAGAGAAAAATAAGAACAATGGAGGCTAGGGTTTAGAGAATGAGATTATCCTTAAAAAAAATATATTTTTCTTTTATAGCTAAGGTTTTGACTTATCAAGTTTGCAACCAAAATATAAAAATAACCCCCAAACCCTTTGCATTATTCGGCTAGCCCTAGGGAAAATGTAACAATAAAATTTTGATGATTAATGTAATCAAAATGACATTTAACATGTTACTTAATAAAATAATGTAACTACCATTTTAGTAATGAAGTGTTTCAAATCAAATTTTAAATTTATTCTTTCCAAAATGATATATTAAATTATAAACATAATTTAATAATTACAAAATTTTATTAATAAATTAAATGATTTCATTCTTTTTATTCCTAATTTTTCTGAACAAAATACAAAATAACCGAGCCTCAAAACAAGCAACTAGTGGCAGCAGTGAGTAGATTTTTCTGCTCACTGTCCTGTGTATTTGGAAAAGAAAAAAGATATTTTAATTCAATCTCCAATGAGTCTTCCATGTTATAACTCAGAACCAAAAAAATTAGTGTGGGCTAAACTCATAAAAGATTATATCTCTAAAACCTTTAGAGTATATATTGTCACACATAAGTTTTCCTCTTTATTCTTCTTGCCTTTTTTTTCTTTTCAACACTTGAGATAAAAAAAAAAAACAAGAACAAGGTAGCTAAGGTTTCACACAATAGAATAAGGATAAAAAAGAAAAACCTTTTGCTATTTATTTCTAAGTTTTAATTTGTTGTAATTTAACAAACCAAACCCTTCCCCTCCTATACATTTCGGCCAGCCCTAGGGTTTTTGGTAACCACCAAAAAATTTTTATTCTCAATAAATATATTAAAGGTGCAACCAAGTAAAAAGTTGTAACAACCAATTGGTAATAATGTGTTAAAAATATTTATTACCGAAATAATATATATATATATATATATATATATATATATTAAATTACCAAAATAATTTAATATTTACAAACTCATTTTTTAAATAAATTAAATGATTATCTTATAATTATTTATTTAAAGAAAACCTTATATTAAATATAATATAATGTGTGACTAATATATTATTAATCTCATTAATAATATAATATATTTATATATATGTGTGTGTATGTGAGTATATAATTGACTATCCAATTATATTTAATTTGCTATAGTATATCGAGCTAGCACATGGACCAAAAGGATCCAATAATCCTGGAATATTAATTAAACTCTTAATTAAATATTCAAAATTATTAACTTCAGGTTATTCCACTAAAAACTCGGAGTTGCACTCTCGTTGCCGTAGGTAAATAATATAAGATGCGCAAAACTGGAATTTCCAAAACTGCACTTCGTTAAAATGCCCTTTCAAGTTTTCCAATCTCCAAAATTAATATGTCAAGTCCAATTTTTGCTCTATTTGACCCACATTTCGTCCTAACTGATTTCATTGTGTCCCATTATTATTTTATCTGCAAAATAAACTAAACACATCAAAACGTTCATCAAACCCGAGAAACGAAAACAAAATATTAAGTAAAAGGGGCGGTAAATATTGATATATTTCCGCTCACCGTAAACATTTAACTTCATAAATTGATAACAAAAGGTTGTAAGTCCTCGTGGGATCGATACTTTTTATACTACTTGAACGATACGTTGCGCTTGCGTTATACACGTGTGATTACGCCGGTCAGTGCCCCGGTGTTGTTTGTGAGAAAGAAGGATGAGACACTGAGATTGTGTGTATAGATTATCGGCAGTTATTAGGTGGCGATCGAGAATAAATATCCACTGCCAAGGATTGATGATCTATTCGATCAGCTGCAGTGGGTGCAATGTTTCTCAAAAATTGACTTGCGCTCAGGATATCATCAGTTGAAAATTAGAGAGAGTGATGTTCCGAAGACGGCTTTTCGAACCAGATACGTGATTATGAGTTTTTAGTAATGTCATTTGGTCTGACAAATGCTCTTGCGGCGTTCATGGATCTTATGAACAGAGTGTTTAGACCTATTCTAGACCGATTCGTAATAGTCTTTATTTATGATATTATAGTGTATTTGCGTAGTGAGCAGGAGCATGCAGAGCATTAGCATCAAGTGTTTTAGACACTGGGGGAACAAAAATTATATGCTAAGTTCTCGAAGTGTGAGTTTTGGTTAAGTAATGTGGTATTTTTGGGGCACGTGGTTTCCAAAGAAGGGATTGGAGTAGATTATCAGAAGATTGAAACTATTCAGAGTTGGCATCGACCAAAGAGCATAATAGAGATTCGTAGCTTCTTGGGATTAGCCGGGTATTATAAAAGATTCGTGGAGAATTTCTCCAGATTAGCTGTGTTGGACAATTATGACCCATAACGTCACTATTTGTAAAAGATATTGTGGTTTTTGTACAAATTAACTATGTGACAATGGAAATTACATTTTATCATTTTTTGTAATTAGATTACTTATATATATAAATGATAAAAGTCCTTATGATTAGTTTCGGATTATAAGATATGAGACAATATCAATCCACAAAGATTTAATCATTAAATATCCCTAGTCGTAGTATTATCGAGACTGGACATCGATAATGCATAATGACTAGTATTGTACTTGTGCGTGTTATAGAAGCGTACAGCATAGTTCTCATATATTTTAAGTATTGGATACTTATGCAAGTGTGATAGGAGGTTGTGTTTACCAATGGTACGGAAACAGATTCGCTCTGGATAGACCCCGCGGAATCTCATTGGTAGTATGACTATGTGTCTATACGAATCCGCTTCAGGGTAGGTGTATTTGGTCTTAACCTGAGACTTGCATCGTTAGTACTTGCGACAATCAATATACTTTGGTTTTGGTCGTCCGGGACTTTAACAGGTTCTGTGTACTCCTCTTCTGGGTTTATTGAGAATCATAGTGTATTGGGTGTGATGTCAAGATGGAAGTATCACTTCAGTCATATGGAGATGATGATCACGCAGGGATACAGAACCGGTTCTCTATTATGTTGCAACTATCGGGATAATATGACAAGGTCATGATTATCCGATTATAGAGACTAGTTGCTTGTGATCCGATATATGCTTCGTACGGGACAGACACTATTCCAGCCCTAGGCCTTGCATGTGACATCAGATACTGGATCACAATACGCAATACTACGTATACTATGTCTGTTATAGATTATATATTCCTTAAAGAATATTTCTGGAGAATTGGGAAGGAACGGCGCTTTGCTAAAAGCCAACCATGTCTTGTAAATCGTAAAAAAGTGATATGAGGTACGCACGTGTTCGGATAGTCCGACAGCCGAATTTACTGCCAACATATCCAGGGATCTCATGGGTAGCTTCAAGAAGATTCACCGATGATGTATGACTCGCACAAAATTAATCTGGGATTAAATATAAGAGAGAGAAAATTAATCTGGGATTAATTACTCCAAGATTTTATCTAGGATAAAATTTTATAAGAGAGAGAGAATGATTAATTTGAAATTAATCGATAAAATAATATATTCGATATATTAAATGAAATTAGATTTCGACGCGAAATTAAAATTGGATTTTAATTCGGGCGAACGAATTAATTTAGAGTTAATTCGCGAGCGACTTTCGTAATAATTTTGCGAGGCACTATTATTAATTAATTAGATTTAATTACGTCGCAACGAAAAATTTGTTAATTCAGAATTAACGAACCCGAGCCCGGAATGTGTTTGCGGGCCCACTCGGATTTTGAATTAAAGTGGGGCCCACAGGTCACATCATTAGTCACCTTTTGTGATGGAAATCACATCAACTTTGAGTGATGTGAACAAGTCACTTTTGGTGATGGAGATGGTTGAGAGTATTAATTGCAATTTTGGCTATCAACACTTTTTTGTTTTGGTTTTGAATAAAACCATTTATAACTTTTGGTATTAGATTTAATAATTGTTTTGAAACAAAAACACAAGTCATTCCTCTCTTTCTTCTCTCCACCATTCAGCCCAAAGCACTATTTCTTCATCCTCTTTGCTTGGCCGAGAGTTACAAGAAGGAAAAGGAAATTTTTGTAGCAATTTTCCTAAGCTAGCACTTAAAATGAATCATACAAAGCTGATAGGGAAACCATCCTTTGAGTTTGGAATCCTTCTCAAGCTTGGAGCTCATCAACTTCAATCCTACATAAGGAAAACTTGGAGACTTTCTAGGAAGCAAAGATTTTGTTCTCTACACATCCTCTCTACCGATCTTTGTAAGTATTATTCCGCTATACTTTTCTTTTGTATTCACATTATTTCATGCTTTAAAATGTTCTGGGATGATCTTAGAGACCAACAATGGTATCATGAGCCTTATTGAGCATGAAATTAAACTTAGGGTTTTATATTCATGATTTGGGTATTTTTTATTTAAGCATGTTTTGATCAAATTGTTTGTTTGAGTATGCTTATTATGTTAACTTAGAGTTGTGCATGATCAATTGAAGAAAAATTATTGGATTATTTTTCCCCAAATACTTAGGCTTGGCCGAATACTTAAGAACCCTAGGTCATGGTGATTTTTTGTTTTTTAAACCATTGGATGTGTTTAAAATGCTTGGATATATTGATTTGTGATTTAATCGGATTGAAATAAAAATCGGATATAAAAATCCTTCCATTGCCGTGACCAAAGGAGCATGTTAATGACTTGATTTGGTTCAATAACGTTAGACATGTGTTGAATATAATAAAGCATGATTAATTGATTAAATTAATATTATAGAAATGTTAATTTAAATAATTAATTAGTGCAATACACTTTAATTAATTAAATTGTGAATTTGGAATATTAGTTTAATTAATTGGGCTAAAGTTGTTGTATTTGGGCCTAATGGGATTGGTTGGGCCAAGTTGGTTTAGGACAATTGGATTGGATCCAAATTGGGCCTAAAACCTTCAATTAAGTCCAAATATAATAAATGGGCCTTTAAATAATTAATTGGGCCAAATGGGCCATAATTAATTTTGTGGCAAATGGTGATTCCTTATTGGGATTTGGTTGCCAAAGTCCATGCCCTGATAAATTAATTGAAAGCCCATTGGACTTTAATTAAATTGACATTGGATGTTAATTGAGCTTTGAGACCCATTACGATTAGATTTAGAATCTAAGTCGTAAAGGCACATTAAAAGTGTAATTATTTAATTTGGAATTAAATATAGAATTAGAATTGAATACAAATTGAATCGGATTTAAATTTGTAGTTCGATATAATTCAAGAATTCTACTTTGAGTACTTATTCTTAAAAGAGTTGGACTCGCGCAAATCAAATCATTGTTTGAACATTGGATGATCACTTAATTCAAAGATTAATTAATTGGATTAGATTGATTGAATAACTTGCTTTGTGTGAATACATGGGTGTTGTATGAATAATTTTATCGGATGGATATTAGATGGGTGAGGGCAATTTTGGAATTTTTGTAATAAATTTAGAATTTATTAAATTGGACCTTCGTGTCCAGCCTTTATCTCGATTCTTTGTAATTCTCTTCTCACCAATTTCCTCAAAGTAATGAGGTTTCTTTATTGTATTATGTAATGGGTAGAAGTTAGAATAGTGCTAGCCGGGGAGAGGAAATGGAGTGATTTGTTATAGGAACAATTTGTGACATATTCATCCGCAATCATTATTAATTTATTTATCGCGCCTTATTATGCTTTTAGAATGCATGCTTAAATGTGTATGATGAGACCTAATCAAAGATAATTAATTGGTTGCCAATTACGCAAAAAACCCTCAACAAATATAAGCGTTTCTTCCATTGAATGATTTCATTCTCAAGTCCAAGATTGGCACTGGTTGTTGGCCAAAGTCAAGACCTTTGTCCATCGCGGAGTGTTTGAATCATGAGGCTTTGTTCCATATAGTATGTTTTGCCCAAGTTGTGATTGTTAGCCACATCAAGATCACTTCTTGTTCATCGACATCGATACAAGCCTTTCCAAGGTCAATGGGTCCCGCTTGTTGGAAATCTAATAACCATGTCCCAAGATCAAAAACAAGCAAAATATATATATAAGAATGAACTATATTGAAGTATGGCGGAAACAATACTCACAAAAACGGAATGTGGATGCGTTTGATGAAAAACAAATCTTGCTCCTTTGTGCAGTGAAGGATTCGGCCAAGCAGAAAAGAGAAGCTCCAAGCTTTAATTGATCCTTCCAAGCTCTAAGATGAGTTTCCCATAACACCTTGTATGATCCCTTGATGGTGCTAGCCAAATATGTGATTTAATGTTCCAAACACACACACTTTCTTCAAACCTTTTGCAACAAAAATGAAGAAATGGAGAGGGCTGTGAGAGCTTACTGTTTCGGTAAGCTTGAGAGGGAGAGAAGAAAAATTTTTGTTTCAAAAATCAATTTATATTTATGTCATAATATTATTAAATAATAATATACTTATGACACAAACCATGCAAAAGCTTAGAGTGTCTAACACTCAATTTCCATGCAATACCCTTGAGTGCTTTGTACACTATCTTCATGCATACATCAACAATTAAATAATGCAAATAATGACATGTGTCATGTGGGCCCCACACGTTTCCAAATGAAAGTGGGCCCACGTGCACTCACGCGTTCGGTCCGATATTTCCGAAATACCGAACTTACGTCGCGACGTTAATTAAATCGAATTTAAATAAATAATTGCGCCTAGCGAAATTATTATTTACGTCGCTAACGAATTAATTCTAAATTAACTCGTTTGCCCGAATTAAAATCTAATTTAATTTCGCGTCGAAATCGAATTCCGATTATTATATCGAATATAATAATTTTACGATTAATTCTAAATTAATCGTTCTCTCTCTTTTTATAGTACTTTATCCAAGATAAAGTCTCTCCGTAATTAATCCAAGATTAATCGAGTTTGAATCATACGTCATCGGTGAATCTTCGGGAAGCGACCCAAGAGACCTCTAGATATGTTGGCAGTAAATCCGGTTGTCGAACTATTCGAACACGTACGTACCAAGTACTACGTTTTTACCGATTTACAAGACAAGGTTAGCTTCTAGCAAAACGCCATGCCTACCCAATTCTCTAGAAATATTCTTACTGGAATATTAGATCTATAACAGGCGTAGTATACCGTAGTATAGTGTATATCGAACCAGTATCGGATGATCACATGTAAGGCCTGGGGCTGGATATGTGTCTGCCCCGTACGATACACATATCGGACATCAAGCAACCAGTCTCTTTGAATCGGATAATCCTGACCTAGTCATATTATCCCGATGGTTGCAACCATTATAGAGTACTAGTTCTGTATCCCTCGCGATCATCATCTCCATATGTCTGAAGTGATACTTCCATCTTGACATCACACCCAGTACACTACGATTCTCGATAAACCCAGAAGAGGTATACACAGAACCGTTAAAGCCCTGGACCACCAAACCTAAATTTTACCGATTGTCGTAAGTACTAGCGATGCAAATCTCAGGTTAAGATCATATGCACCTACCCTGAAGCGGACTCCCATAGACACGCAGACATACTACCAATGGGACTCCGCGGGGTCTATCCAGAGCGAAGCTGTTTTCCGTACCATCGGTAAAACACAACCTCCTACCGCACTTGCATAAGTATCCAATACTTAAATATATGAGAACTATGCCGTTGTGCCCTCACAACATGCACAAGTGCAGTACTAGTCTATTCCGCATTATCGATGTCCAATCTCGATAATACTACGACTAGGGATATTTAATGATTAAACCTTTATGGATTGATACTGTCTCATATCATCACAATCCGGAACTAATCATAGGGACTTTTACCATTTATATATCAAAGTAATAAATTACAAAACGGTAAAAGGCAATTTCATTACTACATAGTTAATTTTGTACAATAATACAATATCATTTACAAAATAGTGACGCTATGGGTCATTACTGTCTAACAATCTCCCACTTGGCCTATAGCCAGTCACTCAAGCATCTAATACCTGAACTATGTACATGTCGCTCAAACTTTTCCCGAGGAATAGCCTTCGTCAGCGGATCTGCAATATTATCCTCTGATGCGATCTTCTCGATCTTCACATCGCCACGATGTATGATCTCTCGAATCAGATGGAATCGTCGAAGAACATGTTTGGATCGTTGATGAGACCTTGGTTCCTTAGCCTGTGCTATAGCCCCGCTATTGTCACAATACAATGGAACGGGCTCAGCTGCTAACGGAACTACTCCTAATCCAATTAGGAATTTACGGATCCAAACTGCCTCTTTTGCTGCTTCAGCTGCTGCAATGTACTCCGCTTCAGTTGCTGAATCGGCAACAGTATCTTGCTTGGAAGATTTCCAGCTCACTGCTCCGTTATTCAAGCAAAATATGTACCCGGTTTGCGACTTGAAGTCGTCTCTGTCGGTTTGGAAACTTGCATCGGTATACCCAGATACCTCAAGTTCTCCATCTCCATAGATTAAGAAAACATCCTTAGTTCTTTTAAGATACCTAAGGATATTCTTAACCGCCATCCAGTGATCCTGTCCTGGATCGGCCTGATATCGACTGCACATGCTCAAAGCATAGGACACATCAGGTCGTGTACATATCATGGCATACATGATCGATCCGACTGCCGAGGCGAACGGAGTCCGACTCATGTTGTCTCTCTCATCTTGTGTTTTAGGACACATGTCCCTAGATAGAAAGACGCCATGTGATGTTGGCAACAGTCCCTTCTTGGACTGATCCATGTTGAATCTCTTCAACACTTTATCAATATATGTACTCTGGGAGAGTCCAAGTAGCCTTCTAGATCTATCCCGGTAGATCTTTATTCCTAGAATAAAAGCTGCTTCTCCCAGATCTTTCATGGAGAATTTCAATGAAAGCCAAGCTTTCACCGACGTTAACATGGGAATGTCATTGCCTATAAGCAATACATCGTCGACATAAAGGACAATAAAAGTCAGTGCACTCCCACTAACCTTCTTATATACACAAGGATCATCTACGTTTTGAATGAAATCATATTCTTTTATGACCTCATCAAAACGTTGGTTCCATGACCTCGATGCTTGCTTCAGTCCATAAATAGACCGATTTAACTTACAAACCTTGTTTGCAAGTCTTGGTGCGATAAAACCGTCAGGTTGTTGCATATAAACATCCTCCAACAGGTTTCCGTTAAGGAAAGCGGTTTTAACGTCCATCTGCCATATTTCGTAATCGTAATATGCAGCTATTGCAAGCATTATCCGAATGGATTTAATCATGGCAACGGGTGAGAAAGTTTCGTCATAATCAACTCCAAGTTTGTTGACGATACCCCTTCGCTACGAGCCTAGCTTTGTACGTTTGTACGTTGCCATCCATGTCTGTCTTCTTCTTGAAGACCCATTTTCCAATAGGCTTTACGCCTTCTGGTGCATCAACCAGTGTCCAAACTTGGTTGGTATACATGGAATCCATTTCGGCCTTCATGGCCTCTTGCCATAAAGTGGATTCGATACCCTGTATCGCTTCCTCATACGTAGCCGGTTCAGTATCCTCAATAAGATTAATATCTACATGAGGTGAGATCAGGAATCCATACCTCTCAGGTATTACCCTGACTCTCTCCGACCTACGTAGTCCTTGTGTAATTGAAGATTGTGGTTCAGTCTCATCCTGGATGGACTGTTCATGTTCCGTTCTGATTCATTGCCAGGAACAGTATCACTACGACTTTCATCGAGTTCTACTTTCCTCCCACTAACCACTGCATTTAGGAATTCCTTCTCAAGGAAAACCGCATGTAGAGCAACAAATACTTTGTTCTCTTGTGGGTTATAGAAGTAATATCCTTTGGTTTCCATAGGATATCCAACAAATAGGCATTTATCTGATTTGGGTTCAAGTTTGGTACCTTCCAAACGTTTGACGTATGCCCAGCAACCCCAAATCTTCAGGAATGAGAAACCTGGTTTCTTTCCTGTCCATATCTCATACGGAGTCTGTTCAACAGACTTTGACGGAACCCTATTCAAAATAAGAATTGCACTTTCTAATGCATGTCCCCAGAAGGATATAGGCAGCTCAGTGCGACTCATCATCGACCTTACCATGTCAAGCAAGGTACGGTTTCTCCGTTCAGACACACCATTTAATTGTGGTGTTCCAGGAGGAGTCCATTGTGAAAGAATACCATATTCTTTCAAGTAATCTTGAAACTCATTACTTAAGTATTCGCCACCACGGTCCGACCGTAATGTTTTAATACTCTTGCCTGTTTGTTTTTCAACTTCGTGTCGAAACTCTTTGAATTTCTCAAAAGTTTCCGACTTGTGCATCATTAGATACACATAACCATAACGTGATGCATCATCCGTAAAGGTTACGAAGTATCGATATCCACCTCTAGCCTGGCTAGACATGGGCCCACAAACGTCACTATGAACGAGGGCTAACAGTTCAGTGGCGCGTTCACCTTTACCACTAAAAGGTGATTTAGGCATTTTGCCTAATAAACAAGATTCGCAGACGTCATATGAATTTGGATCAAATCCGTCCAAGTACCCACTCTTCGAAAGTGTGGATATGCGAGTCTTGTTGATGTGTCCCAGACGACAATGCCACAAATAAGTTTCTTTTTGGATTCATTTTGAGCCTTTTGTTTGTTATTTTACATTTTGGAGATTCATTTATATTCAAAATATAAAGACCATTATTTGCATCAGCACTGCAAATTTCTGCATCATTCATATATAAATAACACCTGGTGTTTTTAAATACAAAAGTGTACCATACTGGGTTAACAAAGATACAGAAATAATATTCCTAGTTAAACTAGGAACAAAATAACAGTCATTTAGTTTAAGTACATGCCCCGAGGGCAGTTCCAAAACAAAAGTGCCTACGGCCAAAACAGCAACAGAAGTTCCATTTCCAACTCGTAGATCTACCTCCCCCGAAGCCAGTCTCCTGCTATCATGCAGATCCTGCACATCAGTACAAATATGAGAACCACAGCCAGAATCAAAAATCCAATTTTTATTAAGACTAGAAGTAGTCATATTTATCTCAATAACAAACATACCTGAGGCCGGCCTTGCCCGCCTGTATGTCCTCCTTATGTCCCTTGTTCATGCGGCAGTCACGCTTCCAGTGACCTCTCTTGCCGCATTTCAGGCAAACATCTTGAGACTTGTCCCTTGGCTTCCCAGAAGCCTTTGTTGACTTGGCCTTGCCTTTGTTCTTATGCTTCTTCTTCTTAACACCCCCAGTTGCCTTGAGCCCAGCTTTCGGCGTTTGAGATGTTGTTGCAAAGTGCGCCTCGCGCTTGTTGCCTTTCAGAAGTTCTTTCTCTGACTCCTTGAGAATGACAACAACTCTCCAAGAGTGTCATCCGAATTCATCAGTTTGTAGTTGATGACAATCTGTTTCCAAGTATCGGGTAGTGACTGTAGAAGTACATCTATAGCCAGCTCAGACTCCAAGACTATACCCATATTAGCCAGTTCATCAATATCGGCTATCATTTGAGTCCCATGGACCTCAACAGAACTACCATCAGTCATACGGGAGCGAAAGATTTTCTTCACTAACTCGTACCTCGCCATCCGCTTATTAGTGCGGTGAAGATCTTGCAATCTTGCCATCATATTATAAGGATCCAAGTCCCTATTTTGGCGACGAAAGTGTTGAGTCATTGAAGCAAGCATGATCGACTGAGCCGTGTCACAATCATCACTGTGAGTTTTCCATAACTCCAGCTCAAGTGGCTCAGTGGGCTTAGGCCCGAGAGGTCTTTGTATCGTATACAGTATCCTCTCCGCCCCAAGGACTATCCTTAGGTTCATTTCCCAATCAGCGAAGTTTGTCCCCTTAAAGACATTGTCACCCATGATGATGTCTCGGACATTTACCTTGCTTGCCATCTTAACTACGATAGTCCAACTATCTAGTTAACGATAAAATGGGTACAGTCAAACTGTTACAAGAAAAATAACATTTTATTAGTCCAACTAATGTTAAAAAATTGACGAAATAAATTTTGTAAGCGCGTAAAGCTAAGTATCTGAATGAAATTGCAAACTCAATACTAGCCTCCCACTATTTTCTACAAGTCTCTAACCCTCTGTTGAGTACTCGGGAAATCCAATTTCCTAGTGGGCTAGGATCCCGTTAAATAACACACAACCTTGACTTTGGCCAACAAGTTGTATGATATTTAACTAGGTAGATCTCGAAGATCAATTGGATCCCATCCAATTCCTAGATCCGGTAGGTGGACATCCAAGTCCGAAACATATATATCTAATACATACGTCAATGTATCCAATACATTTTCCTAACCATTTCCTCTGAATCAACTAAGCCTTGGCTTTGGCACAACAAACCTAATGATTCCAGTTAAGCGGGACCCATTGACAAGGAAAGTTTCGTAATCAATGTCGATGGACAAGAAGTGATCTTGACTTTGGCCAACAAATCACAACTTGGACAGGACACCGATGTGGAACAAAACTCTCATGATTCAAACACATCCTCAATTGACAAAGGTCTTGACTTTGGCCAACAAACCAATGCCAATTTCGGATCTTGAGAAAGAATCATTCAACGGAAGGAAAATCGCTTAATATTGTTTGAGGGATTTTTCGCGTAATTGGCAACCAATTAATTTATCTTTGTTAGGTCTCATCATCATACACCCTTAAGCATGCTTCTAAAACATCATAAAGCGCGTAAAGTAAAGTAATAGTGATATGCGGATGGATATATAAACAACTTGTTCCTAGAACAAATCACTCCCTTTCCTCTCCCCGCTAGCACTATTCTACTTCTACCCAATTACATAATACAATAAGAGAAACCTCATTTACATTGAGGGGAATTAGGTGAGAAGAGAATACAAAGAGATAAAGAGATAAGGCTGGACACGCAGGTCCAATTTATAAATTCCAAATTTACAATAATTTCTAAAATTACCCTTCCCTTCTAATATCCATCCGATATACACTATTCATACAACACATCCACATTCATTCATTCATTCAAGGCATGTTATACAACCAATCAAATCCAATTAATTAGTCTTTAATTAGGTGACAATACAATGTTCAAACAATTGTTTGCATTTGCGCGAGTCCAACTCGTTTTGAGAATAAATACATTATATGGTATGAATTCACGAATTATATCGAACTACTCGTTAAATCCAATTTAAGTCGTATTCAATACTAATCCTTTATTTAATTCTAAATTAAATATTTACACTTTTATTGTGCTTTTATAACTTAGATTCCAAATCTAGTACTATTGGGTCTCAAAGCCCAACTAACATCTAATGTCCGTTTAATTAAAGTCCGATGGGCTTTCTATTGATTTCATTAGGCTTGGGCCTTGGTCAATGTGGGTCAAACCCAATTTCCAAGCCCATAAGGAATCACCCTCATTTGCCATAAAATCAATATCAAGCCCATAAGGCCCAATTAAACATAAAAGCCCATTTATTACATTTGGACTTAAATGGTGTGATTTAGGCCCATTTTGGATCCAATCCAAATGGTCCAAATCTACTTGGCCCAACCAAGCCCATTTATGACCAAATATAATAGTTTTAGGCCCAATTCCAATTTAAGCCCAATTAACCAAATTTTAAAATTCCAAATTTTATAACTTAATTAATTAAAGTGTATTTTCATGATTAATCCTTTAAATCAATATTCCCAAAATATCAAATTAATCTATTAATCATATTTTTATCTTAAATACATGTCCAACATTATTTAATCAAAAAATCAAGTCCCTAATCTTCATCAAGCATTCGGCCAAGGTGATTAATATGGTTCCGATTTCGTTTTCAATCCAATCAAGTTACAAATGATCATCTCCATATTATTTCAAGTCATCCAATGTCTTAAAATTAAAAAATCATCTAGTCCACATGCTTGCATGTATTCGGCCAAGCCTCATTTGGGTTGGAAAAATTAATCCAATTTATTTTCCATGAAATTGATGATGTATAATCTATTTAACATACATCTAAGCATATTTAATCAAGCAAACTCATCAAATCATGCTTCAAACAATTTTCCCCAAATAACATCCTAATATATTTGCATGCTTTTTAAGCTCAATGATACCATTGTTGGAAATCTAATAACCATGTCCCAAGATCAAAACAAGCAAATATATATATAAGAATGAACTATATTGAAGTATGGCGGAAACAATACTCACAAAAACGGAATGTGGATGCGTTGATGAAACAAATCTTGCTCCTTTGTGCAGTGAAGGATTCGGCCAAGCAGAAAAGAGAAGCTCCAAGCTTTAATTGATCCTTCCAAGCTCTAAGATGAGTTTCCCATAACACCTTGTATGATCCCTTGATGGTGCTAGCCAAATATGTGATTTAATGTTCCAAACACACACTTTCTTCAAATCTTTGCAAACAAAAATGAAGAAATGGAGAGGGCTGTGAGAGCTTACTGTTTCGGTAGCTTGAGAGGGAGAGAGAAATTTTTGTTTCAAAAATCAATTTATATTTATGTCATAATAATTATTAAATAATAATATACTTATGACACAAACCATGCAAAGGCTTAGAGTGTCTAACACTCAATTTCCATGCAATACCCTTGAGTGCTTTGTACACTATCTTCATGCAATACATCAACAATTAAATAATGCAAATAATGACATGTGTCATGTGGGCCCCACACGTTTCCAAATGAAAGTGGGCCCACGTGCACTCACGCGTTCGGTTCGATATTTCCGAAATACCGAACTTACGTCGCGACGTTAATTAAATCGAATTTAAATAAATAATTGCGCCTAGCGAAATTATTATTTACGTCGCTAACGAATTAATTCTAAATTAACTCGTTTGCCCGAATTAAAATCTAATTTAATTTCGCGTCGAAATCGAATTCCGATTATTATATCGAATATAATAATTTTACGATTAATTCTAAATTAATCGTTCTCTCTCTTTTTATAGTACTTTATCCAAGATAAAGTCTCTCCGTAATTAATCCAAGATTAATCGAGTTTGAATCATACGTCATCGGTGAATCTTCGGGAAGCGACCCAAGAGACCTCTAGATATGTTGGCAGTAAATCCGGTTGTCGAACTATTCGAACACGTACGTACCAAGTACTACGTTTTTACCGATTTACAAGACAAGGTTAGCTTCTAGCAAAACGCCATGCCTACCCAATTCTCTAGAAATATTCTTACTGGAATATTAGATCTATAACAGGCGTAGTATACCGTAGTATAGTGTATATCGAACCAGTATCGGATGATCACATGTAAGGCCTGGGGCTGGATATGTGTCTGCCCCGTACGATACACATATCGGACATCAAGCAACCAGTCTCTTTGAATCGGATAATCCTGACCTAGTCATATTATCCCGATGGTTGCAACCATTATAGAGTACTAGTTCTGTATCCCTCGCGATCATCATCTCCATATGTCTGAAGTGATACTTCCATCTTGACATCACACCCAAGTACACTACGATTCTCGATAAACCCAGAAGAGGTATACACAGAACCCGTTAAAGCCCTGGACCACCAAACCTAAATTTTACCGATTGTCGTAAGTACTAGCGATGCAAATCTCAGGTTAAGATCATATGCACCTACCCTGAAGCGGACTCCCATAGACACGCAGACATACTACCAATGGGACTCCGCGGGGTCTATCCAGAGCGAAGCTGTTTCCGTACCATCGTTAAAACACAACCTCCTACCGCACTTGCATAAGTATCCAATACTTAAATATATGAGAACTATGCCGTTGTGCCCTCACAACATGCACAAGTGCAGTACTAGTCTATTCCGCATTATCGATGTCCAATCTCGATAATACTACGACTAGGGATATTTAATGATTAAACCTTTATGGATTGATACTGTCTCATATCATCACAATCCGGAACTAATCATAGGGACTTTTACCATTTATATTAAAGTAAATAAATTACAAAACGGTAAAAGGCAATTTCATTACTACATAGTTAATTTTGTACAATAATACAATATCATTTACAAAATAGTGACGCTATGGGTCATTACTGTCTAACACCGCTTAACTGGAACATTAATTGTTGAGCCCAAAGCCAAGGCTTAGTGGATTCAGAGGAAAAAGGTTAGGAAAATATATTGGATATATGGCATATATATTGTATATATGTTTCGGACTTGGAGGTCCACCTACCGGATCTAGGAATGGATAAGATCAATTGATCTTAGAGATCTACTTGTTAAATTCATACATTGTTGGCAAAGGCAAGGTTGTTTGTGTTATTTAACGGGATCCTAGCCTACTAGGAAACTAGGTTTCCCGAAGTACTCAACAGAGGGTTATAGGCTGCCGAAAATAGTGGGAGGCTAGTATTGAATTTGCAATTTCGTTCAAAAAACTTTGTAGTACGCGCTTTCAAAATTATTGTCAATTATATAGTTTTTAGGGGGTAGAGTCTAAAATTCTCCATTTTTCTTTAACAGTTGGACTGTACCAAATATCGTTTGTTAATTGAATAGTTTGAATATTGCATTAAGATGGCGGGAATGATCGGAGTTAGAGACATTATCATGGCGAAATGTCTTTAATGGTACGAAACTTTCCTGATTGGAATGAACCTCAGGATTGTCCTGAGGGCTGCTGAGAGGATGCTCTATACGATAGAGAACCCATCGGCCTAAGCTCGAAAATGAAGCAGCCGCTGAGCTTGAGCTTGGAAGACGACTCCTAGCGATGACAACTCAACTGCTCAGTCCGTCATGCTCGTTGCGATGACCCTCAATTTCATTACCAAAACAAGGGATTGGATCCATATACAATGATGGCAAAATTGAAGGACCTTCATCGATCTAACCTTATATCGCAAAGGTATGAATTCCAGAAAAATGCTCTTTTGCTCACAAATGTCAGAGTGTACGTCTGTTGAGCACCATATGTCACAGATGATTCGACATTGAACAACTAGGTCAGCTAGGCATAACCTTTGAGGTTGAGACTTCTATAGATTTGTTCTTGTAGTCTCTTCCTGATAGCTGGAGCAGGTTCATCATGACTACAATATGATGAACCAAGACTATACTCTTGGAGAGCTGATGGCAATACTGCGTGAAGCAGAAAAGGAGCTGATGAAGGGCAAAAAGTGTGAGGCGTACTTCGCTTCAACATCTCAGTCTCCCAAGGCTTGGCCGAAGGCAACTAGAGGTGTAAAGAAGAAGAAGAAAAGGAAGAAGAAGGGCAAGGCCAAATTGTCAAAGTCTTTGGGAAGGCCAAGGACAAATCCCAAGATGTATGCCTGCAGTGTGGCAAATGGGGTCACTGGAAGCATGACTGCCGTGAGTACAAGGCGCACATGAAGGAAATCAAAGCGGGCAAGGCACCAGCTTCAGGTATGTTTGTTATAGAAATAAACATGTCTACTTCTAGTTTTAAAAATTGGATTTTGATTCTGGTTGTGGTACTCATATATGTACTGATGTGCAGGATCTGCGGATTAGTAGGAGACTGGCCTCATGAGAGATTGACCTCCGCGTTTGAAATGGGACTCGAGTCACCGTTTTGGCAGTTGGGATTTATATTTTGGAACTGCCCTCGAGGCATGTACTTAATCTTTCATAATGTTATTATGTACCTAGTTTGACTAGGAATATTATATCTGTATCTTTATTGGCCCAGTATGGCTATACTTTTGTTTTTAGAAACACTGGGTTTTTATGTATAAAAATGATATGGAGATATGCAGTGCTGATATGAATAATGGTCTTTATATTTTGAATATAAATCAATCTCAAACATATAATGTAACAAACAAAAGGCTTAAATTAAGTAACAAAGATGAAACTTATATGTTACATTGTCGTCTGTGACACATTAACAAGACTCGCATATCCACACTTTCGAAGAGTGGGTACTTGGATGAATTTGATCCAAATTCATATGACGTCTGCGAATCTTGTTTATTAGGCAAAATGCCTAAAACACCTTTTAGCGGTAAAGGTGTACGTGCCACCGAACTGTAAGCCCTCGTTCATAGTGACGTATGTGGGCCCATGTCTAGCCAGGCTAGAGGTGGATATGAATACTTCGTAACCTTTACAGATGATGTATATTATGGTTATGGTATCTTATGAGACACAAGTCAGAAACCTTTGAGAAATTCAAAGAATTTCGACACGAAATATAAAAACAGACCGGTAAAAGTATTAAAACATTACGGTCGGACCGTGGTGGCAAATACTTGAGCAATGAGTTTCTTGATTACTTGAAAGAATATGGTATTCTTTCACAGTGGACTCCTCCCAGAACACCTCAATTAAACAGTGTGTCCGAATGGAGAAACCAAACTTTGTTGGACATGGTAAGGTCGATGATGAGTCACACAGAGCTACATATTTCCTTCTGGGGATATGCATTGAATAGTGCAATACTTATTTGAATAAGGTTCCGTCAAAGTCTGTACAACAGACACCATATGAAATATGGACAGGAAAGAAACTGGGTTTCTCATTCCTGAAGATTTGGGGATGCTGGGCATACGTCAAACATTTGGAAGGTACCAAACTAGAACCTAAATCGGATAAATGCACATTTGTAGGATATCCTAGGGAAACCAAAGGATATTACTTCTATCACCCACAAGAGAACAAAGTATGTGTTGCTCTACATGCGGTTTTCCTTGAGACGGAATTCCTAAATGCAGTGGTTAGGGGAGGAAAGTAGAACTCGACGAAAATCGGAGTGATGTTGTTCCTGGCACAAAATCCTTAACGGAACATGAACAGTTCATCAGGGATGGGACTGTACCATAATCTCCAAATACATAAGAACCGCGTAGATCAGAGAGAGTCAGAAATCAACCTGAGAGGTATGGGTTTCTGATCTTACCTTATGTGGATATTAATCTTATTGAGGAAGACGAACCGGCTACGTATGAGGAAACGATACAAGGTATCGACTCCGGTTTATGGCAAGACGCCATGAAGTCCGAAATGGATTCCATGTACACCAACCAAGTTTGGACACTGGTTGATGCACCAGAAGGCCTAAAGCCTATTGGTTGCAAATGGGTCTTCAAGAGGAAGACCGACATGGATGGCAACATACAAACGTACAAAGTTAGGCTTGTAGCGAAAGGGTATCATAACCGACATGGTGTCGATTAAGATGAAACTTTTTCACCCATTGCCATGATTAAATCCATTCGGATTATGCTTGCTATTGCTGCATATTTCTATTACGAGATATGGCAAATGGACGTCAAAACTGCTTTTCTTAACGGAAACCTTTTAGAGGATGTTTATATGCAACAGCCGGACAGTTTTTTCGTACCTAAACATGCAGACAAGGTTTGCAAGTTAAATCGATCCATTTATGGATTGAAGCAAGCATTGTGTTCTTGGAACCAATGTTTTGATGAGATCATAAAAGAATATGATTTCATTCAAAACGAGGATGATCCTTGTGTATATAAGAAGGTTAGTTGGAGCGCACTGACAATCATTGTCCTTTATGTCGATGACGTATAGCTTATAGGCAATGACATTTCCATGCTACAATTGGTGAAAGCTTGGCTTTCATTAAAATTCTCCATGAAGGATCTGAGAGAATCAGCCTTTATTCTATGAATAAAGATCTACCGGGATAGATCTAGAAAGCTGCTTGGTCTCTCCCAGAGCACATATATTGACAAAATGTTGAAGAGATTCAACATGGAACAGTCTAAGAGGGATGTTGCATGTGTCACATGACGTCACATTATCTAAGGACATGTGTCCTAAAACTCAAGATGAGAGAGACAACATAAGTCAGATCTCGTTCGTTTCGGCAGTCGGATCGATTATGTATGCCATGATATGTACACGACATGATGTCTCGTATGCTTTGAGCATGTGTAGTCGCTATCAGGCCGATCCAGGTGATGGTCACTGGATGGCGGTTAAGAACATCCTTAAGTATCTTAGACGAACTAAGGATGCTTTCTTAATCTATGGAGATGGAGAACTTGAGGTAACTGGGTTACCGATGCAAGTTTCAAATCGATAAAGACAACTGTAAGTCGCAATCTGGGTACATATTTTGTTTGAACAACGGAGCAGTAAGCTGGAAATCTTCCAAGCAAGAGACTGTTGTCGATTCAACAATAGAAGCGGAGTATATTGCTGCAGCTGAAGTAGCAAAAAAGGCAGTTTGGATCCGTAAATTCCTAATTGGATTATGAGTAGTTCCGTTAGCAGCTAAGCCCGTTCCATTGTATTGTGACAATAACGGGGCTATAGCGCAGGCTAAGGATCGGCGGTCTCATCAACGATCCAAGCATGTTCTTCGACATTTCCATCTGATTCGTGAGATCATGCATCATGGCGATGTGAAGATCGAGAAGGTCGCATCAGAGGACAACATAGCAGATCCGCTGACATAAGCTATACCTCAGCAAAAGTTTGAGCGACATGTACATATTTCAGGTGTTAGATGCTTGAGTGACTGGCTATAGGCCAAGTGGGAGATTGTTGGACAATTATGACCAATAGCGTCACTATTTGTAAAAGACATTGTGGTTTTTGTACAAATTAACTATGTGACAATGGAAATTACATTTTATCATTTTTGTAATTAGATTACTTATATATATAAATGATAAAAGGCCTTATGATTAGTTTCGGATTATAAGATATGAGACAATATCAATCCACAAAGATTTAATCATTAAATATCCCTAGTCGTAGTATTATCGAGACTGGACATGGATAATGCAGAATAGACTAGTATTGCACTTGTGCATGTTATGGAAGCGTACCAACATAGTTCTCATATATTTAAGTATTGGATACTTATGCAAGTGTGATTGGAGATTGTGTTTACCGATGGTACGGAAACCGCTTTGCTCTGCATTGACCCCACAGAATCCCATTGGTAGTATGACTATGTGTCTATAGGAATCCGCTTCAGGGTAGGTGTATTTGGTCTTAAACTGAGACTTGCATCGCTAGTACTTGCGACAATCAATACGCTTTGGTTTTGGTCGTCCGAGATTTTAACAGGTTCTGTGTATGCCTCTTTTGGGTTTATTGAGAATCGTAGTGTATTGGGTGTGATGTCAAGACGGAAGTATCACTTCAGTCATATGGAGATGATGATCACACATGGAATACATAACTGGTTCTCTATTATATTGCAACTATCGGGATAATATGACAATGTCATGATTATTTGATTATAGAGACTAGTTGCTTGTGATCTGATATATGCTTCGTACATTGCAGACACTATTCCAGCCCCAGGCCTTGCATGTGACATCAGATATTGGATCACAATACACAATACTACGTATACTACGCCTGTTATAGATTATATATTCCTTAAAGAATATTTCTGGAGAATTGGGAAGGCACGACGCTTTGCTAGAAGCCAACCATATCTCGTAAATCGGTAAAAATATGGTACGGTACGTACGTGTTCGGATAGTCCGACGGCCGAATTTACTGCCAACATATCCAGGGATCTCATGGGTCGCTTCCCGAAGATTCACCGATGACGTATGACTCGCACAGAATTAATCTGGGATTAGGATTCCTCACTTCTTTCTCTCATTCAAAACCGTGCATGAGACATTCATCTCGCACGGCTCCTAAGTGATAAAAGTAAAGAAGAACTCATAAAATCATGATCGGGATAGCGGACCCAAAGCTATGGAACTTAGGTGTGGATCTTTTGTCGAAATGGAGTAGCCTTACTTTTTCTTTTTTTATAAGAGAGAGAAAATTAATCTAGGATTAATTACGGCAAGATTTTATCTGGGATAAAATTCTATAAGAAGAGAGAGAACGATTAATTTGGAATTAATCGATAAAATAATATATTCGATATATTAAATGAAATTAGATTTCGACGTGAAATTAAAATTGGATTTTAATTCGGGCGAACGAATTAATTAGAGTTAATTCGCGAGCGACTTTCGTAATAATTTTACGATGCACTATTATTTAATTAAATTGGATTTGATTACGTAGCAACGGAAAATTCGTTAATTCGGAATTAACGAACCCGAGCCCGGAATGTGTTTGCGGCCCACTCGGATTTGGAATTAAAGTGGGGCCCACAAGTCACATCACAAGTCACATCATTAGTCACATTTTGTGATGGAAATCACATCAACTTTGAGGGATGTGACACAAGTCCACTTTTGGTGATGGAGGTGGTTGAGAGTATTAATTGCAATTTTGGCTCTCAACCCTTTTTTGTTTTTGGTTTTGAATAAACCATTTACAACTTTTGGTATTAGACTTAATAATTGTTTTGAAACAAAAACACAAGGCATTCCTCTCTTCTTCTCTCCACAATTCACGCCCAAAGCACTATTTCTTCTTCCTCTTTGCTTGGCCGAGAGTTACAAGAAGGAAAAGGAAATTTTGTAGAAATTTTTTCTTAAGCTAGCACTTAAAAGGAATCATACAAAGGTGATAGGGAAACCATCCTTTGTGTTTGGAATCCTTCTCAAACTTGGAGCTCATCAACTTTAATCCTACATAAGGAAAGCTTGGAGACTTTCTAAGAAGCAAAGATTTTTGTTCTCTACCGATCTTTGTAAGTATTATTCCGCTATACTTTTCTTTTGTATTCACATTATTTCATGCTTTAAATGTTCTTGGGATGATTTTAGAGACCAACACGCTGCTCCTTTAACACGGCTAACTCCGAAGAATGTGAAGTTTGAGTGGTCTGATGCATGTGAGAAGAGTTTTTAGGAGCTCAAGAGCCGATTGACTACTGCTCCTTTTCTTGCATTGCATGCGGGATCATGAGGATTTGTAGTATATTGTGACGCTTCCAGAGTGGGTTTGGGTTGTGTATTGATGCAGAGAGGGAAGGTAATTGCTTATGCCTCTAGGCAATTGAAGCCTTATGAGCAAAATTATCCCACTCATGACTTGGAAATGGCTGCGATAATTTTTGCTCTGAAGATATGGCGACATTATTTGTACGGTGAAAAGTTTAAAGATTTCACCGATCAAAAAAGCCTCAAGTATATCCATAGCGAGAAGGAGCTTAATCTGAGGCAAATATGATGGATATAGTTCTTAAAAGACTATGATTGCTCCATTCAGTATCATCTGGGTAGAGCTAATGTTGTTGCAGATGCCTTGAGCAGGAAGTCGATGGGAAGTTTTGCTCATTTTTCGGTTGAGAGATGGTGCCCAGTTAAACAGATGCAGAGTTGTATGCTGGATGGAGTAAACCTTCAGGTTACAGGTCAATGAGGGCTTTTGGCTCAGATTCAAGTCAAGTCCACTCTTGTTGACGAAATCAGAGTTGCTCAGGAACAGATCCTGAGGTGCAGCGAATTAGATGCCGATTACAGCAAAGTTCTGAGAATGAGTATCATTTAGATAGTGAAGACCTTATACGGAAGCAGAATAGAATTCTTGTGCCTCCAGTTCCAGAGTTGAAACAGTCGATATTGGAAAAGGCCCATTCTTCATCTTATACTATGCATCATGGGATTACCAAGATGTATCATGATCTTAAAGATCTGTATTGGTGGGATGGCATGAAAAAAGATATAGCTGAATTTGTCACCAGGTGTCTCACTTGTCAACAGGTTAAAGCTGAACACCAGAGGCCGGCAGAAAAGTTACAGAGTTTGGAGATTCTAGAGTGGAAATGGGAGAGAATCACCATGGATTTTGTTGTGGGGCTCCCGCGTACCTGAAAGGGTTATGATTCTATATGGGTGATTGTACATAGATTAACGAAATCAACTCATTTTCTTCCAGTGAAGACTAGCTTTACAGCAGCTCAATATGACAAACTGTACCTTGACGAGATAATTTCATTGCATGGAGTTCCTATCTTAATTGTTTCAGATACAGGTTCTCAGTTTACCTCTAAGTTTTGGCAGTCATTCTAGGAGGCTATGGGTTCACAGTTACGCTTTAGTACGACCTTTCACCCACAGACCGATGGTCAGTCGGAGCGCACTATCCAGACTTGGAAGACATGTTACTGTTGGTATTAATCTAGGTCCCAAGATCATCAAACAAGCATGAAGGGTGTGAAATACATATCAAAGGAGGTAGCGGAATACTCACATCGATCGGTTGTGCGACGAAACGACGAACAAAGTTGATTTTTCCCTTGCAAAATTCGGAACTGCAGTGCAGTCCACTGTCTCACAGTTTCAGTTTTGCTTCATCATTTCGAGCCTCGAACTTGCGTCAAACGATTCCCGGCTCGTAGGTGAGTGTCCCTAACACCTTCGTTTGTCTCTCGGGAGTGCTAGCTCGCTTGGATTTTGCCACAAAACCATTGAATTTGCCTTGTAAATTCGGCCAAAACAGAAGGTGTTTCACAGCCCCTTGGGCGTGAATACCATGGAGAGAAAGAGAGAAAAAATGAAGAAGAAATGTGTTAGTTGGTTGGTAAAACAATTTCCAAAATTGTTTATATATTTTCCAACAAAAATATAAAAGATTTACCAAATAAATCATTTAAAAAATAAATGGTAAATGCTTTCCAACAACCATCACTATTCCACCAACTCATGTCACTCAAAGTGTCAAGTTGCTTTTCAATCAATCAATCACATCAATCAATCAAATGTCACATCACTCAAAGTGACGTTTGATTTGACGCTTGATGTGACGAATGATTTGACGCTTGATGTGACTTGCGTTGCCGCACTCGAATTTGAAATGCGAATGCGCTCGCAATCACTCTCGGGCTCGGGTTCGCTAATTCCCAATTAGCGAATTTTCTGTTGCGTCGTAATTAAATGATTACGCCTAGCGAATTTACTATTCACGTCGCTAACGAATTAATTCTAAATTAATTCGTTCGCCCGAATCAAAATCCAATTTCAATTCTGCGTCGAAATCCAATTTCATTTAATATATCGAATATATTAATTTACTCGATTAATTCCAAATTAATCGTTCTCTCTCTTTAGACGATATTTTATCCCAGATAAAATATCTCCGTAATTAATCCCAGACTAATTTTCTCTCTCATTGAATTAATCCTAGATTAATTAAAGTGCGAGTCATACTTCATCGGTGTATCATTGGGACGCGACCCAAGAGATCCCCGGATATGTTGGCAGTAAATACGGTCGTCGGAGTATCCGAACAAGTACGTACCAAGTACTACGTTTTACCGATTTACAAGACAAGGTTAGCCTCTAGCAAAACGCCATGCCTACCCAATTCTCCGGAAATATTCTTACAGGAATATATAGATCTGTATCAGGCGTAATATACAGTAGTATTACGTATTTCGATCCAGTATCGGATGGTCACGTGCTAGGCCTGGGGCTGGAGTTGTGTCTGCCCCGTACGAAGCACATGTCGGATGTCTGGTAACTAGTCTCTATAATCGGATATACATGACCTAGTCATAATACCCCGATGGCCACGCAGAACTTAAGAGCACTAATACCGTATCCTACGTGACATCATCTCCACTATGACTGGAGTGATACTTCCGTCTTGACATCACATCCAATACTCTACGATTCTCAATATACTCAGTATCGGCATACACAGAACCTGTTACAGCCCTGGACGACCTCAACAAAAGTATATTGATTATCGCAAGCATTAGCGGTGCAAGTCTCATGTTAAGACTAAATTACACCTACCCTGATGTCGGACTCCCATAGACACACAGTCATACTACCAATGGGATTCCGAGGGGGTCTATCCAGAGCGAAGCTGTTTCCCGTACCATCGGTGAAACACCAACCTCCTACCGCACTTGCATAAGCTTCCAATACTTAAATATATGAGAACTATGTCGTTGTGCCCTCACAACGCGCACACAAGTGCAATACTAGCCTATTCCGCATTATCGATGTCCAGTCTCGATAATACTACGACTAGGGATATTTAATGATTAATCCTTCGCGGACTGATACTGTCTCATATCATCTCAATCCAGGAACTAATCATATGGACCTCTGTTCATTTATATATCTAAGGTGATCTAATCACAAATGATGAGAGTGCATTTCCTTGTCACATAGTTAATTTGTACAACAACACTATGATCTGTACAAGTAGTGACGCTATGGGTCATATTATCCAGCAATCTCCCACTTGGCACATAGCCAGTCACTCAAGTGTCGTACACCCGAACTATGTACGGTTCGCTCAAATTGCTGAGAAAAGGTTTTCGTCAGCAGATTTCCATGATTATCGTCTGACACGATTTATACGATCATCACATCGCCACGATGTATGATCCGAACGAATCAGATGAATATAGAAGTATATATCTGGATCGTCGATGAGACCTTTAATTCTTTAGCCTTGTGCTGACGCCTAGCTCAGCTGCTAACAGAACTATATCTAATCTAATTAGATTTATTATCGATCCAAATGGATTCTATTGCTGCCTCAGCTGCAGCAATAATCCGCATTTGTTGTTTATTCGGCAACAGTATCTTGCTCGGAAGATTACCAGCTCAAAGTCCCGTTATTCAAACTTTATAGTACCGCAGTATTTAACTGTTTGGAAACTTGCGGCAGTGATCCCAGTCACTTCAAGTTCTCCTTCTCCATAGTTTTAGACAACATCTTTAGTTCTCTAAGATACTAATAGGTGTCCTTAACTTCAATCCAGTGACTATCACTTGGATTGTCCTGATTGTGACTCCATATGCTCAAAGCGTATGAGACACCATATCAAGTACATTTTAAATGTACAATTTCCAGAGAGTGTTAACAACTCCAAATCTATCCCAGTAGATCTTTATTCCTTGAATAAAGGTTGTTACTCCCCAGAATTCTACGGAGAATTTCTATGAAAGAATATCTATGAAAGCCAAGCTTTCACCAATTGCTTTATTGGGAATTTCACTGTCAGTGCGCTCTCCCACTAACCTCCTTATATACACAAGAATTATTTCGTTTGAGTCAAATCATAAACCATTATGATTATTTCAAAACGACAGTTCCAAGAACCTTATGCTTGCATTAATCCAAACATGGATCGAATAACCCGCAAACCTTGTTTATCGGTTATACAAAATCGTCAGGATGTTAGGAAACATCCTCCAAAAGGTTTCCTTTTCAGGAAGGCGATTTTGATCTTTAACTGACACATTTCATAAATGAAATATGCAGTATCAACAAGCATCATCAAAATGGATTTATCATGGCAACAGGTAAAAGGTTGAACCGTTATTAACACAATGTTGATAACGATACCTTTCCGTCAAAAGCCTAGCTTTGTACGTTGGTATGTTGCCATCCATGTATGTCTTCCCTGAAGACGTTTAATGTATTATAGGCGCAATGCCTTGTGGTACAACAACTAGTATCCAAAATAGTTGTTATACATGGAATCCATTTCGGATTCATGGCATTTTGCCATGACAGGGAGTCGATACCTTGTATCACTTCCTCAAAACGTAGTCGGATGGTACACCTCCATAAGATTGACATCTTTATGGGGTGAGATCAGAAACCCATACCCTAGGTTGTTTTCTGACTCTATCCGATCTACTAGTTTCTTGTGTATTGAAGATTAATGGTATAGATTCATCATATATGAACTATTTGTGTTCCATTAAGGACTTCGTGCCTTGAACAGTATTACTCCGTTTTTCATCGAGTATCACTATCCTCCCACTGACCACTGCATATCGGTATTCCTCTCAGGAAAACCGCATGGTGAGCAACAATCACATTATTCTCATGTGAGATTTACAAGTACTATACTTAAGGTTTCCTTTAGGATAACCTATATTGGCACTTATCCAATTTGGGTCTTTTAGTTTGGTATCATCCAAACGTTATGCCTGGCATACCCAAATTATCAGGAATGAGAAACCCCGTTTCTTTCCTGTTCATATCCTATATGATATCTGTCAAACAGATTTATATGGAACCTTATTCTAAATAAGTTTTGCACTGTTAATACATATCCTATTGAAGGAAACAGTAGCTCAGAGCGACTCGTGACAAACCTTATTCTTGTCCAACAAAATTCGGTTTTAGTTCGGACACACCGTCTAACTGACGTGTCTCGGGAGGAGTCCTCATATGAAAGAATACCGTACTCTTTCATTTACGTATAAAACTTACTGCTTAAGTATTTTCCATTACGGTCTTATCGTGGTGGAATAATACTATAGCCGATCTGTTTATTTACTTCGTATCGAAACTTCAAAAGTTTCCGATCTGTGTTCTTCAAAAGAAACACATAACCACAACGTGATGCCACATCCGTTAAGGTCACGAAATATTCATGTTCACATCTAGCCTAGCTAGATATGGGCCCACTTACTTCACCATGAATAGGGCTAACAGATCGGTGGCCCTTTTTACTATTACCAAGTAAATAGTATTTTAGGTATTTTACCTAATAAACTAGATTCGCAGACCTTATTTGAATAGTCAAATCAGTCCTAGTATCCACTCTTCAAAAGTGTGGATATACGAGTCTTGTTTAACTGTGTCCTAGACACAAAACGCCACAAATAAGTCTCTATTGATCAAATCAATTTGAGCTATTTATTTGTCATTTTATATGTTTGAGATTTTATTTATATTCAAAATATAAATTATGTTATTTACATCTAATGTATTTATCTCAGTATCATCTTTATATAATGAAACACTTAGTGTTCTAGAATATAAAGGTTTTATCTGCATCGGATTAAACACTGATATAGAGATAATGTCTCTAGTCAAACTAGTTACATCATAACACTTCCTAATTTAAGTACATACCCTAAGGGTAGTTCCTAAACTTAGGTATCTACGGTCGAAACAGCGACTTTCGTCCCGTTTCCGATTCGCAGAGAAATCTCGGCTTGAAGTCAGTATCCAGCTCATAGCGGATTCTGAACATCAATACATATATTTTATGTACCACACTAAGTATTTAAAATCCAATTTCAATACTAGTAGTGAACATAACTTTGACAAATATTTTTAAAGTTAGAGCCTCGCCCTTTCTTTAATTCCTTCGTGTCTTCCATATCCAAATGGTAGTCACTTTGGGATATGTCAATTATCTTTTCAATATTTCACAACCTTTGGCCAAGCCTTGGGTTTTAGAATATCGAAATGATGTGCACCTTGTGTAACTGCCCAATTGCAAACTTTGACTTTATCTCATTGAGATTTGTCATTAACCCTCCAAGAGTCATTAATTGCAATTTTAATACTTCTTAAATCTAATCATAGATTTATGACAAGTATGTAAATTAAGCACTAAAGTCATCATCACATAAATCTTCCAAAGATTATGCTATACTATTTGCTTAATTATGGGCTTAGGCATAATAAGTTATTTTATCAAATAAAGTAACTTAGTAATTATTTCCAGGACTATCCTAAAATAATTCCCAATTTGAAAATTAAACCATTTAAATATTTTAATCCAAGATTATATTTAAATGTCAAATCTTTCAATGTTTCTTGATTTTAATAGTCCAACTATTTAATCAATTGATATTAGGTACTATTATTATAATGATTACAATAATCCCAATTATTTAATCAACTATAATTTTAATATTGATTACTATAATCCAATTATAAAATCAACTATCATTTTAATTCAATTATATTGATTACTATAATCCAATTATAAAATCAACTATATATTGAATAAGTTTGTGTATAGTCCAACTATATATATTAAAACAACATAAATATTAGTCCAACTAATACTTTTAATTTAATTGACTAGTGATATTTGTTTGAGCGCGTATGGCGAGTATTCGAACGAATGTTGCAAATTCAATACTTGCCTCCCACTATTTTTCGTCGAGCCTCTAACCCTCTGTCGAGTACTCGGGAAACCGTGTTTCCTAGTGGGCTAGGATCCCGTTAAAGTATCACACATCTTGACTTTGGCCAACAATTGTATGATAATCAACTAGGTAGATCTCGAAGATCAATTGGATCTCATCCAACTCCTAGATCCAGTAGGTGGACATCCAAGTCCGAAACATATATCTTATATATGCCTATATATCGAATATATAGCCTAACCTTTTTCCTCTGAATCAACTAGGCCTTGGCTTTGGCACAACAAACCTAGTGATCCCAGTCAAGCGTGGACCCATTGACCATGGAAGCTTCGTAATCAATGTCGTTGGACAAGAAGTGGTCTTGACTTTGGCCAACAAACCACAACTTGGACAAGACACCAATATGAAACAAAGCCTCGTGATTCAACACATCTTCAACGGACAAGGGCTTGACTTTGGCCACAAACCATGCCATCTAGGATCTTGAGTAAGAATCACTCAATGGAAGGAAAACGCATGATATTTGATGAGGGTTTTTCGCGTGCAAATTGGCTACCAATTTAATTATCTTTGTTAAGGTCTCATCATCATACACCCTTAAACATGCATTCTAAATACATAATAAAGCGCATATGAAAAAAATTATAATGATACGCGGATGGATACTTAACACATTGATCCTAGATCAAATCTCCCCCTTTCTCCTCACTCAGCTAGCACTTGTATTATTTCTACCCGTTACACTACACTTCTAAAGAAACCTCATTTACATTGAGGGGAATAGGTGAGAAAAGAATACAAAGAGAATAGAGGTGATAAGGCTGGACACGCAGGTCCAATTTTAAATCGAATTTATTACAATAATTTCCAAATTGCCCCACCCGACTAATATCCATCTGATATACATTATTCATTCATCACAACCATGTATTCACACAAGCATGTTATCAATCAATCTAATCAAATTAATTAATCTGATAATTAGTGATCATCCAATGTTCAAACAATGATTTGATTTGTGCGAGTCAAACTCGTTTTGCGAATAAGTACTCAAGTATGAATTCTCGAATTAAATTAAACTACAACATTAAATCCAATTTAATATGTATTTAATACTAATTCACTATTCAATTCCAAATTAAATATTACACTTTATTTAATAAACCTTTTCGACTTAAATTCCAAATTTAATCGTGGGTCTCAAAGCCCGATTAACGTCCAACGTTAATTTAATTCAAGTCCAATGGGCTTTAATTAATTTCTTTAAAGCGGCGGGCTTCGGCAACCAAAGCCCAATCAAGGAGTTACCCCATAAGCCTAGAAATCAATTTAGGCCCATTAGGCCCAATTAAACTTTAAAGGTTTATAAGTTGCATTTGGGCTTTATGGTTATGGTTTTGGGCCCAATTGGATCCAATTCACATGGCCTAAACCCAACTTGATACAACAAAGCCCAATAAGCCCAATTACAACATAATAAGCCCAAATCCAATTTAAAGGCCTAATTCATTAAATTATACAAATCCAATTTCGCAATTTAATTACCTAAAGTGTATCACATGATTAATCACCCAAATCAATATTTCCAAAACATGAAATTAGTCCAATTAATCATGTTCATTATCATTATTACATGTCCAACACAAAATGAAAAATCAAACCCATTTACATGCTTTAAAGTCTCGGCAAGGAGTTATTTTTGTCCGATTCGAATTCAATCCAATTAATTCCACAATCGACATCGAATTAACTTCCCGAATGATTTCCAATACATCCAATTATTAAAATCAAAATTCCAAGACATTAAAGGGCATATACCATTCGGCCAAGGTGGGAATTTTGGGGATTTTTGTTCAATTCAAAATTCAATCCAATTAATTTCAAATTAACATCATACAACATCATTACAACTCATCCAATGAATCAAAATGAAAAAATTCCAATTTTCCAAAATTCCTTATACATTCGGCCAACATGGAATTTTTGGGGAAATTTGATCCAATCACAATTTCAACAAATTGATCCAATCAATCATCAATTAAACATCATTTAAACATGCTCAATCAAACAATTTAACCAAATCATGCTCAAAATCAATTTACCCAATTTTAAGCCCTAAAAGTTTCATGCTTGAACCAAGGCTCTTGATGCCATTGTTGGTATTAATCTAGGTCCCAAGATCATCAAACAAGCATGAAGGGTGTGAAATACATATCAAAGGAGGTAGCGGAATACTCACATCGATCGGTTGTGCGACGAAACGACGAACAAAGTTGATTTTTCCCTTGCAAAATTCGGAACTGCAGTGCAGTCCACTGTCTCACAGTTTCAGTTTTGCTTCATCATTTCGAGCCTCGAACTTGCGTCAAACGATTCCCGGCTCGTAGGTGAGTGTCCCTAACACCTTCGTATGTCTCTCGGGAGTGCTAGCTCGCTTGGATTTTGCCACAAAACCCATGAATTTGCCTTGTAAAATTCGGCCAAAACAGAAGGTGTTTCACAGCCCCTTGGGCGTGAATACCATGGAGAGAAAGAGAGAAAAAATGAAGAAGAAATGTGTTAGTTGGTTGGTAAAACAATTTCCAAAATTGTTTATATATTTTCCAACAAAAATATAAAAGATTTACCAAATAAATCATTTAAAAAATAAATGGTAAATGTTTCCAACAACCATCACTATTCCACCAACTCATGTCACTCAAAGTGTCAAGTTGCTTTTCAATCAATCAATCACATCAATCAATCAAATGTCACATCACTCAAAGTGACGTTTGATGATTGACGCTTGATGTGACGAATGATTTTTGACGCTTGATGTGACTTGCATTGCCGCATTCGAATTTGAAATGCGAATGCGCTCGCAATCACTCTCGGGCTCGGGTTCGCTAATTCCCAATTGCGAATTTTGTTTGCGTCGTAATTAAATGATTACGCCTAGTGAATTTACTATTCACGTCGCTAACGAATTAATTCTAAATTAATTTGTTCGCCCGAATCAAAATCCAATTCAATTCTGCGTCGAAATCTAATTTCATTTAATATATCGAATATATTAATTTACTCGATTAATTCCAAATTAATCGTTCTCTCTCTTTAGACGATATTTTATCCCAGATAAAATATCTACGTAATTAATCCCAGATTAATTTTCTCTCTCATTGAATTAATCCTAGATTAATTAAAGTGCGAGTCATACTTCATCGGTGTATCATTGGGACACGACCCAAGAGATCCCCGGATATGTTGGCAGTAAATACGGGTCGTGTCGGAGTATCCGAACACGTACGTACCAAGTACTACGTTTTACCGATTTAAAGACAAGGTTAGCCTCTAGAAAAACGCCATGCCTACCCAATTCTCCGGAAATATTCTTACAGGAATATATAGATCTGTATCAGGCGTAGTATACAGTAGTATTACGTATTTCGATCCAGTATCGGATGGTCACGTGCTAGGCCTGGGGCTGGAGTTGTGTCTGCCCCGTACGAAGCACATGTCGGATGTCTGGTAACTAGTCTCTATAATCGGATATACAGACCTAGTCATAATACCCGATGGCCGCGCAGCACTTAAGAGTACTAATACCGTATCCTACGTGACATCATCTCCACTATGACTGGAGTGATACTTCCGTCTTGACATCACACCCATACTCTACGATTCTCAATATACTCAGTATCGGCATACACAGAACCTGTTTACAGCCCTGGACGACCTCAACAAAAGTATATTGATTGTCGCAAGCATTAGCGGTGCAAGTCTCAGGTTAAGACTAAATTACACCTACCCTGATGTCGGACTCCTATAGACACACAGTCATACTACCAATGGGATTCCGAGGGGGTCTATCCAGAGCGAAGCTTGTTTCTCGTACCATCGGTGAAACACAAACCTCCTACCGCACTTGCATAAGCATCCAATACTTAAATATATGAGAACTATGCCGTTGTGCCCTCACAACGCGCACAAGTGCAATACTAGCCTATTCCGCATTATCGATGTCCAGTCTCGATAATACTACGACTAGGGATATTTAATGATTAATCCTTCGCGGACTGATACTGTCTCATATCATCTCAATCCAGGAACTAATCAATGGACCTCTCTTCATTTATATATCTAAGGTGATCTAATCACAAATGATGAGAGTGAGTGCAATTCCTTGTCACATAGTTAATTTGTAAAACAACACTATGATCTGTACAAATAGTGATGCTATGGGTCATATTATCCAACAGTTACGAGCCTGCGTGATTGACTTTGAGGGTGGTTGGGATCAATATTTACCCCTCATAGAGTTCGCTTATAATAAAAGTTATCAAGTAAGTATTCAAATGGCGCCGTTCGAGGTATGTATGGGCGGAAGTGTATATCACCCGTGGGATGGTTTACAGTTGGGGAGCAGAAACTACTAGGATCAAATTTGGTCCAAGATGCCATGGAAAAAGTAAATTTGATCAGAGAGAGATTGAATACAACTCAGAGTCATCAGAAGAGTTACACAGATCATCGGAGGAAGGATTTGGAGTTTCAGGTGGGGGATTTTGTATTCCTTAAAGTATCTCCTTTTAAAGGAGTCATGAGATTCGATAAGAAGGGTAAACTTAGCCCCAGATTTATAGGACTGTTCGAGAGACTTCGTAGGATTGGAGGAAGAGCTTATGAATTGGCCCTTCCACCCAGTATGGACATGATACATCCAATTTTTTAAGTGTCTATGTTACGAAAGTTCTTACGAGACGAATCCCATGTGTTGGAGCCCTAATCAGTTGATATCCATCAAGATCTATCTTATTCAGAACAATCGGTAGCTGTTGTGGGTAGAGAGATAAGAAAGCTATGGTCTCGATGGATTCCTTCAGTCAAGGTGATTTGGCAGCATCACAGAGATCAAGAGGCTACATGGGAACCAGAAGAAGTCATAAGAGAGCAATATCCCCAACTCTTTGCGGGTGAAGGTACCTCTAATACCCTTAAGAATTTTGATTCGAGGACGAATCATTTTAAGGGGGGAGAATTTGTAACGACCCCAATTAGTTAGTTCGTTTTGAGATGTTATGAGTTTTTCTTTCCCGGACTAGTAGGTAAATTTTGAAACCAATTAAGAATAATGGGTATTTATTTTGCCAAGTCCAAATTTCCATTGTCATGTTTGGGCCCAATAAAAAAATTAGAATGGAAATGAAATGAG
Source organism: Zanthoxylum bungeanum (assembly GCA_019454045.1). NCBI lineage: Eukaryota > Viridiplantae > Streptophyta > Magnoliopsida > Sapindales > Rutaceae > Zanthoxylum > Zanthoxylum bungeanum. The sequence continues at coordinate 91,743 of SKCR01031143.1, forward strand.
CCCAAAAATTTAATAAATAAAGGAAATAATGAAAAAAATAAGCCCAATGCCCAATTATAGAAGTTCCTACACTATTCTAGAAATTTAATAGGAAATAGAAATAAAGTTAAAAAAAAAGGGAAAAGGAAAGCATTTTCTTCTTTCTTGTTTCTGGACGTGCCCGTGGAAGGGAAAAGAGAGGGAAAAGCTTGCAATTTTCATGCCAAAAATTTGAAGCTAAACTTAGTAATTCACTCAAGTCAAACCTTAAGAAAGGGAAAAATAGGCTTTTAGTGTATTGTGAAGGAAGAAAATGGGTTGAATCAAGGTAATATTTCTTAACCCAAATTTTAACAATTTGTATTTTGGTGATTAGATGATTGAAGGATATTGTTGGGTTGATGATGATGATGTTAGGATAGTTTATGTTAAAGAAATGGGTATTTTTGGTAACTTTAGATTGGTTTTTCAAGTTTGTGGGTTTAGTAAGAATGATGGAATTGATGGTGTTTGGGTGTTGGGAGTGTGTTATAATGATTAATTAAATGATATACTTACATGGGGATGCATTGTTGAATTATAATTTGATTTGGGTTGTGTGAGATTGGAATTTGGGAACCAGCCGTGGAGAGGCAGAACCTGCCCTAGAAAATGACGGAGCATCGCGACGCGCAGCTTACGCCGCATCGCAACACTTCGACCAGATACTGGAAATTTTTTTAATTTTTTAGGAGATGCGACGCGTAACCGAAAGTCTGGATTTTTGTTTTACATTTCATTTGAGGAATATAAATGTTCTAATGGGGTAATCCAATTAGGTTAAGGAATTTTATGCGATTAAGGAATTTTCTTTGTAGACCCTCGTCAGGAGCTGCGCTCGCCCCCATCGACGTAAAGGAAACTTAGCCGGACTTCAAATCTGTGAGTGGAGATTTGTTTTTCTTTTCGCAAGTTGATTTTATATTTTCTTATTTCAGATTAAAATCTATTTCAGACTTATTTTAACGTTTTAGGGTGTTAGCCTTGTTAATTATCAGTTACATGTTCATGAGATTTGATTTTAAGTTTTTAAAGGTTATGAGTAGTATTTTCATATTTTCCGGGGCATTATGGAAAAACGCACCCCAGTATATAACTTGACACAGTTGGAATTGATGGACAGAGACCGTGTGCACACACAGATCAGGGCTCGGGGGACGGTGATACGTAATGCCCCTATACCCTAGTTTCAGAGCTTGGGTGGTATCATAGATCCGCACCCCCAGTTCTAGTTTTATTGCTTGGGGGACGGCAATACGTAACGCCTCAAGACCACCAGTTTCTGAGACAGTAGTGGCATGCTTTGGGCGACGGCGATACGTAACGTCCCAAAGTCATGGATTTGCACTTCTAGCTCCAGTTAGGCGTATCGGGGGACGGCGATACGTAACGTCCCCATGCGTCCAGTTTTCTACAACACCAGAGACATGATTTTCAGAAGTTTTAAGAAAATTATTTTCAGACAAAAGAAAAGTATGAGTTTCATGAAAGTTTTCAGAAAAGCTGTAAGTATAATGGTCTCTTATGATGTTCTGATATGTTTTTCTTATTTTTGTAGCTCCACTCACTGAGATCCTCTGTACTCACCCTACCACCTTCCAGTTATTTTGCAGGACACTTCTTTTTGGTGAGCCATATGCCATTTGGGAGACCCAGTTCGAGGACGAGTGTTACACTGCAGTCACTAGTCATCGGGTCCATCATTCCAGAGCTATAATCCTTTAGAATGTAGTCTCTACAGTGTCATTTTGTTGTATCATTGACATGAAAGATGTTGTTGACATATTGTATATATTTAAGTCCATGTATATATAGGCATGAGTTTCCATTTATGATTTGGCATTCATTTTGATTCAGGTATACAAGTTTGCATGTGTGATTTAATGGATGTTGTATAGCATAGAGATACAAGCAAGTTTTCTAATTCATGAGTTAGAGGCTTAGGTAACAGTGGGACATGTTGCCTGCCGGTAACATTCCTGTATTGGGGATGTTACATAACGTTTATTTGATTTAGATACTTGATTTTATTAAATCCACATTAATTAATTGTCAAATAAAGTATTTGACACTTGTCTCAAATATATGTATTATGGAATATTTAATGTAAATATTATATATATATATTCATTTACATTTGTAATTATCTAATTATTTAATTGTTAAATAATTAGATTAATTAAATATAAATATCTTTTAACTTTAAAATGGCAAAGTGTAATTGGTACATTTGTTCATATATGATATGTAATGGGTGTAGTTGATAGAAATTTATCCATACCGGATGTGTATGTGATACTAAATAAATTCAAGCGAAAATGGAAATCCTGAATGTGCTAAAACTGTCAGGACTACGCAAGTATCTTGAATTTATCATTGACAAGTTTAACCTTGGTACGCCTCCTTGTGAATGTGCCAAGCTGTCACAACGAGAAACGACCAGGACCGGAACCCATGAGTCACTATTGAGTGATTGACAATGAGTTGTCTACCTAATGAATATAGGTAGGCAAGAACGTGCCAAAGCTATGAGTCGAAATATATTCATGGGGTCCACCTCTCACTATGAAATTCAATTTAATCATTGAATTCCTATTTTCCGTTGGGGATTACGGTATTACGTAAAATAGTGGGAGGCACTACTTGGTTTAAAATAGTGTGTAATATTATGAAAATTGCTGCTTATGTTTCATTTATTCTATATTGTTGATAAATTTAAAAACTTCTAATCCAATGCATGCATATTATTTGTAAATGTTTTCTGACTTTCCCTATGGTTGCAGATTTCTAAAATAGGTTCTAGATTTAGAGTAGGCTTGGATATTGTTGGATTAGTTAAAACCATCAGGAACTGTTGTTCCGATTTTCTTTAAAAATGAAGATGGTTAGTGACTTAGTTTCTAAGTCACAATAGGTAATCTAAATAGATATCCGATTTAGGATATAATAGTATAGAAAGAATAGTTTCTTTTATAGTAAGAATTGACGTGAATTAGTTCATGTCTCGAGATTCTTGACTGGCATTAAGAAAATCCCATTAGGTATTTGTTTATTTGATAATGACGTTTCTTGGCTTTATTGACCTTTAGAGGTAATGTGTCTGACATAATTTTCTAATCAATTATTTGCAATTGCTTTAAATAGTTGAAGGCAAATTATAAAGCTAAAGAAATGAGATGTGTATAGTTGTGTATAGGAAATATCGATTTTCACAATACGACAACTATAGGTATTGGATATCGAATCTCCCGTCTAATTTTTTAAAATATTATTTAATGATTGTTTTGATATTTGATATCAGAACTTGTGACTATTGGATAGTTACTTGTTCTTTATAAACATTTATTACATATTTTAAAAACGACTAGTAGTGTCATTGATGTAGAGATAAACATTAGGAAAGATTTTCGGTTAACTAAATAACTTAGAACAGTGCTTTATGAGATTTTATCACATAAGCATTAGATGCTTATTCTGTATAGGAAAATGATGGTCTGATACGAGATCACACCATATATCCTTATCCATTTAATGAATATTGTATTCAGGAAGTGATTAAATCTCATTTAACCAATGATCGTCATTGGATCACATATTTATTAAACTAATACATAAGATGTATGTAGTTTCATGAATTAGAAATTTCCTTGGATAGTTTTCTTTACTTCCTAACTTAGTTAATGAATTGTCATGACATAGTTACGTGTTTCTAAAATGACGCATATTGAACGTCTTGAATGGTTCGAGAACATTTAATATGTTTCTGATGAAACAAAAATATAATATTTTGATTGGTTCAAAGATATTCGATTTGAAGTTTTTAAAACTATATCATTAAAATTCATCGTGAGTCTTTGAATTGTTCAAAGATGTCTGATATAATCAAACATATAAATTTATCGCAATTAGTTCTAAGGTTATTTAATCAATGAATATGATTCTTACTCAATATGATTCTTCTATGATTCCATCGTGATGGAATTGGTCAGTGGGAAAAATCAAATATTATATGATTTGATTCGTTTGATATTGAGTGTTACCGAATTAATTTCAATACTATTGGGGTTATACTCCAGTAACACTATATTCGTCCTTTTAATTAAGGTTCTATTAGTTTCTACAGTTACCTATATGATATGTATAAGTAGAAAATTTGAATCTTGAAAAGTTTGAGATTTGAATCTTTCTTTTGTATAATAGTTATATAATTGAAAAGTACTTGCGCCTCGGAGGTACAAGTAAAAGTTTATCATTTATTCTATTTAATATAATATTATATTCTATTTGAAAGAATATCTTTTTTTTACGATCCCGAGTAATAAAATTGTTTTATTACTTGGTGTGTAACATTAGATGTTAACGATTGTAGAAAAGACTTGACTTATTGAAGTTAATTGTGAGAGTGATAAACTATAAATGGAACTACATAATTAATAAGATGAAAAAACCCTAAGACATCTTACGTATAAGTTTAATATGATGTCAGAATCATTTACAAAGTATTTGATACTTAATGGTTCTGTTGTTTTCTTATCGAAGAAAATTATCCTATAACTTATAGTGGGAACGATATTTGATATCGATTCCGGAAGTTAGATTAGACTATAGATCTAAGATTGTTCATAGCTTACTGCGATCAAGTTTTGAACTTGATTGAGGTTTTGTTATGAATCGTTCATAAAATGTGCAAGTGGTTTACGCATCAAAAGCACAGTCTGTTTATTAAAGGTTTGACCTTTATAGTATGATAGTGAGAAAAGTTACACTCAGCAATCTATTGTAGATCCTAAGGGAACTTGTCTCTAATCACACTAATTTGAACAATTAAAGATTTATTGGTTAATGTTGATATTAAACTATAAATTTTGGCTAAAGAATGTAAAGTGGCATTCCTGAATGGTTTCTTCGAATAAGAGATCCATTGTGAATTCTTTGTTTAAAGAGTTTATTCTAGAATGGCCCTAGAGTTTATATTATACTAAGATCACAGTTTGATATACTAGCTTATAGAGCCTATTGTAGACTCAGATAAGCTTTCCGAAAATCTGTGTTTTCTAATTTTGATAACAGTCAGATTGTCTGATTTTATCAAAGTATAGAAAATACATATATGTCAGTAGGGTTAGTGGGAGCGTACAAATGTCTTTCTAGTATTGTATATCATAACAAATTTGATATAAAGTTTTATATATGATATAAAACAAGAGACTTGTGAGATACTCCCATTAGTCGTGCATTAGATATGATCTATAAGAGACACAACAAGACTAACTATTTGACAGTTAGTATAATTGTTTGACAGTTAGTGTGTCTCTGTATATAGTATTCATCTTTCATTAATGATGATTCCTTTGTCGGAAGAGAAATTGATTAGAATGTCTAGTCAATCTTATGCATCATAGGATGATGGCATAATAAATACTATATTATATACGACTAAAAGACATCAATTTAGTCGTAATTATTACGAACTATTTTGATACGTTATAAACCATAGGATGTGTCTGAAACAAGTACTTTGTTATCTTTGAGATATTAAGAACGAGTTTCTTATTCATGGAGAATATAGTCTACAACCACGAGGGTCTGATTAGTTTTAGACTAATTATGATGTTAGAAGGTCTACATCATATTGAGTCAGAAAAGATGCAGTGGGAGTATCGCGAATGATTCTACTCTGTAAGTAGAATTAATTATAACTTATGAAGTATTGAATTATGAAGTTACAAAGTGACCTTATAAATTAGAAGTTTTGATATTGGTGTTGTGCTTGCGGTTGTCTGCATAGTATTTTGGACCTGATCCTTAAATACTTAGACAATTCTGTAATTATAGCACAATATTAATATTTACATTTGAGTCATATTGATGTATAACTTAGGTTATACAAATATGAATGATGCAAGTTAAAGTAAACGTTTTGGGTTTGTTAGACAAACTCAATATGTTATAGCGGTCTTACTTGTTGTTGCCTACCTCTTGAGTGAAAGGTCAGCTCGTGAGGACCATGCATATGTGATACATATTTAGATGTGTATATGATACCGTGGATTGGCACTAGAGCAAGTGGGAGAAATTGTTAGGGTTGGTGTTCAGAGTGTCAATCCGGATCGTATTCATGTCCGATTCATGAATACAGAAAATTCTTTTTTGCATAATATTACTTATTTATGGTAATACTTCTTGTTTTTATATACATATTCGATCTAATTACGATTAAATTGAAACTAAATATGATTTAGTGATATGTATATATTAGACAAAGTCCCAATAATATATTTTGTAGTGCGCGGTTACAAAGTAGTTTGTAATTGACATTGGGAAGTGACACTACTAGAAGTATATTATCAAATACAGTTCCTGGTCAAGATTTACTAACACGGGTCGATTAGTAAAATCCGTTGAGAGCAATACACGTCGTATATCGAGACTTGGTCCGATGGTTTATTCCAATGAACCATGAGTCTGGGGTGACTCGTATAGACGTGTAGGTGTTTATAGTGGATAAACACTGAACAACTCATCGAAGATTTCCTAATAGATGGTACACCAACGTCAATATGAATCTTCTCGGGTGAAGTGAGCATAGTGATCCTTCGACTTGAGATACCACTATGGATGTATGAGGTATCCTCCACACTTTGATGGCAGTCACGTCACTGATCTATTTAGATCAGACCTCCGCCTGTTCGTTGGGTGTGGACTGATCCTCATGATATCCTGTGCATATCAAGATAGAATTCGTCAGTTCTGTATACAAAGCATATGTATTCAATGTGCAATTAGCAATCTGTTAAATCCATAGGCCCGTGGTACACTGTAGAAGTTAGTTCTGAGTGTTATTAAGAGATTGCTAATAAAATCATCGACGTGATTATACCTATAGAGATTTGAAATTTTATCTATATCTCTGGGATAATCCGAATACCTGTTACGTATTCGATGAACTCGACCTGTATGATTCAGTGAGTTTATCTGTGGTCGTCATAATTTACGGGTGGGTAAATTATGGACACGAAATTAGATTTCGTGACGGATATGCCTGAATCTAGAGAGTCTCACTAATGAAACATACTCGTAGAGAACTAGAGCTACTTTTATAAATAATACTGATTATTTATTGATCGTTTAAGGGTTAAACGATAAATACACACTTTAAGGGTTTTTCCGGCTTTTTCCTAATTAATGTGTATTTGATTTAAATACTTGATTTTATTAAATCCATATTAATTAATTTTCAAATAAAATATTTGACACTTGTCTCAAATATATGTATTATGGAATATTTAATGTAAATATTATACATATATTTGGATATTTATATTTGTTAAATAATTAGATTAATAAAATATAAATATCTTTTAACTTTAATACGGAAAAATGTAATTGGTACATTTGTGCATATATTAATTAAAATGGTTGACAACTTGATTTTGGCATTTTTAATATTGATTAAATTCGTAAAAATCAAAATTACCATTTTAACCCTATAAGTTGGCCAACTCCTTTTAGTTTTAAGCTTTGAGTTTTTCATTTTGCTTCACTTTTTTCTTCAAAAATTAGATTACAAAAAAAAAAAAGAGTTGAGAGAAAAACCTAAGTGCTAAAGGGATTTGTGAAGAAAACTTTGAAAATTAAGGTAATTCCATACTTTTCCTTACTTGAAAATTATTTTTATGCCTTTTACTTCAATATATGATGTTTCCATGTTTTCTCTATTCTCTATTCTCTTGGATTTGTAATAAGTTTGTTTGAAGCATGAATCAAAGGTGTTAGCATGTGTATTTTTTAAATGAAGCTTATTAAGTGTTATTAAGCTTACTTTTGGTTATTTGATAACTTGGTAGCCATTAAAGAGTTTCTTAGCCCCTCATAAATGACATAGAATTGTTCTTGAGTTGTTTCAAGGTGGTGAGATTTGTTTGGTGTAATAAAGATTAAATTAAAGTGTTGAATTTTATTAATTTGGTGTTTATTGTCCATTTAGATAATTTGAGAAATTAGGGTTCATAACCCACTCGAAATTTGGGGCTTTTCATATATGTGTTAATTAATGATGTATATTTGATGCATATTAATTTTGGTGTTGATTGGGGTTGATCTTGAATGGTTTTGAACCAATTTGGACTAAAATGTAATTCTTGGAAACTTGAGGGACCTCTCGCTAATTTTGGAGAAATTGTTTTCTTGAATTGAAATTTTTATTTTGACATGTATAAATCATTTTGGTAGTGACTGGGAATCACCTAATTATGTATTTGACAAATTAGGACTAAAATGATCAAAATGCAAAGTTTTGGGGCATTTCCGTAATTACTGAAAAATCTGGAAAATTTCTTAGAATTCTGTTTTTAATTTATATTTTATATACAAATCATTTTGGTTGTGATTGGAATTCACCTAAGCTTGTTTTGAACAATTTAGGTCTAAAATGATGAAAATGGAAAATTTTGGGGTTGTATGGTAATTTACTGCAATTATGATTTATGGGTTAAAATTTCTGTTTATTTTAATTACCCAAGAAAAATTAAAGAAATGGGAAAATTTGATTTTCCCGCATTTCACTGCGTAACCCGGGTATTTTTCCCAAAACCTCAACAATCCATATCTATGTAAAACGTCTTCAGCTACACACCAAATTATGTCCCCAAAATACTTAGCCTTTGGTCTGGATTGCTACACCAACCTCACCTTTGTCAATCAATGGACATAACCTGCCATGCAAGAGTTCGCAGTACACTAAGGATTCAGATCAATCCATATATTTTAGAATACTAACTTCATATTTAAATCCTCTTGTGTGTGACACTTATACACTAAGTCTGATGACACATAAGTAATCTATGATAAACAAGATAATTTACAATATTCTATTTAAAACAAAATATTTTGATAAATGAACAATGTATCTTTTATTTTATAAAAAATCATTCGGTTTACATTACATTAAGCTCTAGGGCATATATCCGAACAAGCTGTGCATTCAAAGATTAGTTTAGCTTGTTTGTAAGTAAGGGTTATTATTGAAGTAACAAGAAGAAAATGGTAAATTTTCAGCATTTACCTTCACCTGAAAGCGGCCAACTTTACTAGGAGTGTCCTCACAGGAGAGGCTTTCGTAGGCTATTGCTTGATTGATATTTACATGCTCGGCAAGGAAATTGATCGGTAGCAGGAGATGGGCTATGTCTCCCCTCACATTCTCTAGAAAGTCCTTCACCCCCAGAGTTGGAATTACCCTCTTTTTCCGAGGCACAGGTAGCCGAAGCCTTACTTCTCCAGGTCTTGGCCTTTTTCCGGGCGCCCCCAACTTGGTGAATGCGTCTTTTTGAAGGCTGGGGCACATGTGTTTGGGATTGGCTCGGAGGTGGTATGTTTGTGGTTTATGAAGTAGGGTTCAGGGCGTGCATCAACGTCTTTTGTTTAGCGGATAGGGGATAAGAGTGGTGACTCAGGGGCAGACAGTGCTTGACCCACCCCGGGTAGAATGAATGGCTTCCTTGGCAACTTGTAGAGGAGTTTTCTTCTTTCCAGACATGTCTGCAACATAAAAATACAATTCTTAGTCGAAAATGGTAAAAGAATGGGTCGAAAAGCAATAAAGAAGTAAGCATGACAAAACAATGGTAGACAGGAAACCAAGAAGCAGATTAATGGGTTAATATTTACCAGCTTGTTTGGACTGAGGTGGTGGAGTGCTCGGGGTGAGACCTGAGTCAGATTCACCCTAGCCCTAATCTCGTGGCAGACTTTTGGGGGATCACCCCAGCAAACTACAATAGGTTCCAAATTGTTAGTAAAAATGGTGGGAATTCTAAGGGAAATGAAAAGAAAAGAGAAGCTTGTCATTACCTCATTCCATGAATACGTTTGGCAATGTGATGTCCTTATCCAAGACTTTCCAATGCATTCCCCATGGCCCCTGGCCCAGAACCATTGTCCTTAAAATTTTTATTGCTGGCCGAAAGGTTAGAGATTATGTACGAGGCACCAGAGTAAGTAGAGAGGTAATACCAACCCTTGAATTCTTTGGGATTGGCATTCATTCAGTATAGTCTCTTCAGCTCAGGGGCCGATGGTTCTCCCATTCCATCTCGGCTTCAAATCACGTAAAGCCCTCCAACACTCTTCATCCAATCAAGTTGAGTTCGTACGGGGCCAAGTTTATCACCGCCAGCATCCTTACAAAGTACCCTTGCATATGGAGGCATTGGCCCTTATCGAACAAAGCCGTGGAAAACGCCACCTGATTGTCACTAGGTCGGCTGGCCTGATCCCCGCCCACTGGAATGCTCAAAGTGATTTCTTTAAAGATGTTGAACCTTAACCAAATTTGGTCCAGCTCAGCCTCATTTATGGTGGAAGCTATGTCCATGTCGAGGCTAATGAAGCCTATAGCATGAGAGCTTGGTTCAGGTCAGGGTGTCTTTTACTGTAAGATTATTTCTCTCCCTCTGAATAGGTCTGTGTTGTATCGTAATCATCATAATCATCCGACCTCGAACTGTGAACATTGACTAGCTCGGTTTGGCATGGGCAGGTGCGAGAGAAGGAAGCATGTTGAGGGGAGTTGGGAAAAAGACTTTGAATCTGAAATTTCTGCCAAGGATCGACCCAAGAAGGAAGTTTAGTTCAAAGAATCTTAGTTTTTAAATCTACTCATATGGTTAGTAAAGCTTAATATGCATATTTATGGTTCTCTGTGTCATTGTCCCTACCAATTGACTGATCCTAAGAAGCTCTAAGCGCCCTAATAGTGGCAATTAGTAAATTTATAGACATTACCACGACAACCACGTCAAAAACCCTAAAAACTCATGCTTTGTACATCTAAACACAAACTTAGAAATACACACCCACATATCCACATTACAACCTGAAACACTTGTAATATCCTGAATTTTTTTCGGAATAGTTTTGGATGGTTTCGAATAAAAGATAGTTTTAGAGCGAGATAATATTCAAAAACATGAGTTTACGAGTTGGAAAATAGGTTGGAACGTTTTAAAGTGAAGTTTCAACATATTGGAAAATGCGTAATTTTGAGAACCGGTTACGCAATTCATGGTTAATTTTTATACGCGGAAAATTTGTGGTTTTAGCTATAAAAATAGCATACGAACTCTGACTGAGTTGATTTTTGTACCATTGGACTCATTGTTTTCAGACGAACAACTTTTGTGTTGTCACTTTTCAAAATTTGTATCAGAAAGGCTTTCAAAATATGAATTTTTGGGAAAGTCCCATGGTAGGGACCTAACTGCAATTTCATAGGGGTCAGCTTGTAACTTCCAAAAATATTTCTATAAACAGTTTATAGTTTCTTGTTATTTCGGAAATGGCATAACATCTCAAACTTTACCACACGACCCTTCATCCCCAAAAATTACATTGGACATGAGCTGGTCACGCCGACCTACGGGGTGCGCCAGCCAGCCTTATGTCATGTGGAGGCCGACGGCAGCCCCTAGATCGCTAGAAATAGCAGCAGGAGAGAGAAAATATGTGTGAATTGGGTTTCTCAATTTTGGCTCGTCGATTCGTTTCATGGCCCGAGCCACCCTCCAAATCGAAGCTCTCGAAGAGTACTACAAGTTGGCAGTGACATTTTTCCATTTCGTGCACGGTTTCACATGAAACGAGGAAGAAAGATATGGTGAACAGTGACCATGAATGAAAAATAGCTCCTATCGAAATTCTATCGATTCTAGTGCGTTCATGGGATCGTTTGGAGTTCATATATGCCCTCAAAAACTCAGTAAGACCTATCAGTAAGAATTCGTTTAATTCAAGTTTATCATTTAATGTTCAGATGTATATAGTTGCTTCGTAGAGTAGCTTAATAATATAAATTAAATTATTTGAGTATGAGTAAAGAGAATATGTGTATCTGGTAGAATCCGAGTGAAAACGAAATGAATTGAATTGATCCCATAGATTATGTAAGTTTCCGATAAAAGTGGGTTTTGTGTATATTGATGTGTTTGTGATTGTAATGATATATGTAGGATATATATATGATGATATGCTAATGTTTAGATAAATCTTGGTAGGTTCAGGACCTTTCCACAGCGTTTGCGGAAATTTTTTCGGAAGATTTTCCAAAAATATGTGAATTAGGTTGTAATGAAATTTTGAGATTATTGAAACTGAAAGCATTGAAATCGGACTTAAACTGATTGTTCCGAAAAGATCTGGAATTTTGTTTTAGTTAAGTCAAGAATTTTATAAAGTCGCGATTCTGACAGCGTTTCGTCATTTGTTTTGACAGATTTGACTAGGACCCGAAGTGCTCACAAAGCTAGGTAAGTAATCCATGCGATGAGTACTTGAAATGTTGATTCATGTTTAAATATAAATATGTATAAATGGTTGAAGTGTTTAGAATAAAATGACGATAGTAAGAGATGGTTTTGAGAACGAAGTTCAAGGTTATGTATGTAGGAGCGAAGTGGGGTTTACCGCTATGCCTATGATGTTCGGCGACCATGACACTATTGGGCTCGCAGCCCGTAGAGAGTATGGAGTAGCCTGCGGGGGACTAAACTGGGAAAAGATTGAAGGCCGCACTCACCCCTCGTAAGGGAAGACCTCAAATCGTTGGGTTCAGAATGGTCCCTTACTTATGCCATTATAATGGACGGGTTCACACAATGGTATAGCCAAGTCTTATGCAGTTCATGCAGGATAATTCAAATAAACACGCAAATTTGCACACCCATAAACATTAACATAAATAAAAGCAAATTAAATTAAGAAATACAAGGTACGATATCAAGAATCATAATAATCAAAAGCAAATAAAGTATATATAAATAAATAGTAAACAAAAAAGGGGTTAATCATGCATATATGAGTATTTCCCGAGTGGTACGTTGAGTTGTATCCCAAGTACATACCACACTACCGTCCATTCGGATTCGGCTTCGGAATTTACGTCTGGGTTTCCATCTGATATACCGCAAGGGATAATGACACGCATAATCATCAATGCAATGTAAACGATCATAAAAAGGGTGAAATAATAATAAAATAACAATAAAAGTAAATAGACAAAAAGCTAAATAGCAAAAATAAATGTGAAATAATAAATAACGATGGAAGTGAATAAATAAATAATAAGATAAATAACACTAAATAGATAAAAAAAAATTAAATAATAAAATATCGAAGAAGAAAAAAATAATGTGACCAGAAATTTTACCATCTTTAATGTAGGACTTCACATACCCCGGATGGACGTATTTCACGTCCAGCCAGACATGCAGCGTCCGGAACTATAAAAATAAATAAGGTGCCCTCAGGTCTTACCTTTTAAGTTGCTTCTCAGAAGTACGTTAGGCCGTCGTCGGAAGGATTGAAACTAGTTCACTGTTTGCTGTTTCTGGTTCGCTGTTTCACTAATTGTTTTGCTATTTTATGCTCACTGTTTTCTATTTCGTTATTTTTTTTACTGCCGTTTTTTGCATTTTTAGGGACTGTTTTGGGTTATTTTTGCTGCTGGTTTTGGTGGTTGTATGGGGTGTTTTGTTGGCTGATTTTCGGTACTTGTAAGGGCTATTTTGTTGGTTGATTTTCGGTGCTTATAGGGGCTATTTTGTTGATTGTTTTCGGTGGTTTCGTCGGTTGTTTTTTATTTTTTGGTGTCTTGGTCGGTTGTTTCTTGTTATTTTGTTTTGTCGATTGTTTCTTTGTTGTTTTGTTTGGTGGCTTTGTCAGTTGTTGCTAGTGTTTTGGTTTTTGTTCGGTGATGCTATGATGTTGTTTACGCCCTAGAGAAGAAGATGAAGAAAAGCCTTGGTTTTTTTGTTTGTGTTTTTTGCCGTGTGTGTGTGTCCAATATGTGTGTTTGCTGTGTCCAGCCTTAGGTTTTTTTGGTTGTGGTCTCTTCTTATAATGCCAAGGGATCTTCAAATCATTGAAAGAAATCATGATGATTTGGGGAATATTTATTTTGGAAATAATCTCATGAATTTTGGTGAGGATGGGATTTCAAATCTTGTTAAATTGGAAAGTGATTTGAGGGGATTTTAGCATGTGCTTTGCATGGGTTTTCATATATTTGTTAAATTGGAAAATGATTTACGGGGATTTTGGCATGTGTTTTCCATGAGATTTTAGCTATTTGGGAAGGCTTGGGCATGTAGATGGTGTCTTGGGTGTGTGGGCTTTGTGGGTTGCAGGGGTTTTGGGCCGAGGCTAAGGTTTGAAACATAAACTGACTGAGGCTGGCTAGTGAGTTCGAATCCGATAAGGTGCTAGTTTTGGAGGGTTTATTTCCTTCCGGCATTTGTTTCCCGCAACTTCCGTAACTTTTCAGGTAGTGCCTCCATACGAGGCCTGTCATCGAGCTTATGTAAAAATACAGTGTCTACCATGTATAGCTAAGTTAATCGACGACCATATGTATTGATTTTTGCGATTGATATGATATGAAGTGAGATATGTGATGAGCTTAATGTCTATGTGTATGTATGGATGTACGTAAGTGTATGAACCTGTAATGGTATGTGTACGTGTACATGTACGTAAATGAATATGTATATGTATAAGTATATGAACACGTATTCGTATATGTATATGATGATAAGATATGTATAAGTTGAAAATAAAGAATCGGTAAATGGAACAAGCTATGATTCTAGAATTTGTATTAGCATATGTATGTGTATGCTATGTGAATAAGTTGTTATTGCCTCATACATGCTATTTATATGTATAAAGGTTGGGTTGGTTAAGTGTGATAAGAAATGGGTATAAATAAGTTCTTCCTGAACGGATATGTTTAATTGATAAGTTTATGTATCAAATATATCCAGAGAGAAAATCTGAAAAAGTATGGATGATTGATAAGTGTAAGATATGAGGACTGTTAAAGATTTAGTATTTGAATTTGTAGTATAGCGTATATTCATATGTTTGAAATATATGTATGTATATGAGTATTTGGATGATGTCTTGGAGTGGTTGTCATGTATATGCTTGTGTATGAGAAATCGTGCGATGAGTTTGTGTTACATGATATGTGCGCATGTGTGTATGTTTAATTGGTTGATAATTTGGTGGTGTTGTCCCAAGTTTACTTATTCTAAAATAGGTAATGAGTATCGTACGAGCATTGTATGTGTAAGCCAGCCATATGTATGTATTGTTTGATTATGTGTTCTTGATGTATTGACTGTTATATACGATTTGTTATCGGTTGTATGATGATTGTATGTATGTCTGAGTGTATGTGTTGTTGGTCAATTATGACCCATAGCATCACTATTTGTAAAAGACATGGTGTTTTTGTACAAATTAACTATGTGACAAAGGAAATTGATATTTTATCATTTCATAATTGGATTACTTGGATATATAAATGATATAAGTCCATATGATTAGTACCAGATTAATAATATATGAGACGGTATTAATCCACGAAAGGTTTAATCATTAAATATCCATAGTCGTAGTATTATCGAGACTGGACATAAAAAATGTGGAATAGACTAGTATTACACTTGTGCGCGTTATGGAAGCTTAACGGCATAGTTCTCATATATTTAAGTATTGGATATTTATGCAAGTGTGATAAGAGGTTCTGTTAGTCATTGGACCGAGAACAGCTTCGCTCTGGATAGACCCCTCGGAATCCCATTGGTATTATGACTATGCGTCTATGGGAATCCGAATCAGGGTAGGTGTTTGTGGTTTTAACCTGAGATTTACATCGCTAATACTTGCGACAATCAGTACGCTTTGGTTTTGGTTGTCCCGAGCTTTAACAGGTTCTGTGTACGCCTCTTCTGGGTTTAGTGAGAATAGTAGTGTATTGGGTGTGATGTTAAGATGGAAGTATCACTTCAGTCATATGGAGATGATGATCACGCAGGATACATAACTAGTACTCTTAAATGCTTCAGCTATCGGTATAGTATGACTAGGTCATGATTATCCGATTACAGAGACTAATTGCTAGTGATCTGATATATGCTTCGTACGGGGCAGACACAATTCCAGACCTAGGCCTAGCATGTGACATACGATACTGGATCGTATTACGCAATACATTTTATATTATGCCTGATACAGATTATATATTCTTCGTTGAATATTTCTGGAGAATTGGGTAGGCACGGTGTTTTGCTAGAAGCCAACCATGTCTTGTAAATCGTTAAGAACTTGGTACGGGGTACGCACGTGTTCGGATAGTCCGATGACCGTATTTACTGCCAACATATCCAGGGATCTCTTGGATCGCTTCATAAAGATTCACCAATGACATTTGACTCGAACAGAATTAATCTGGGATTAATTATGAATGAGAAAATTAATCTGGGATTAATTGCGGCAAGAATTTATCTGGGATTAAATTCGTCTAGAAGAGAGAACGCGATTAATTTGGAATTAATCGCTAAAATAAATTTAATATTTAAATTCGATTTTTCTTTTTAATATATTTTTTTGGGCTAAAATAATATATCGGATGTATTAATTGAAATTGGATTCCAATATGGAATTAAAATTGGATTTTAATTCAAGTGAACGAAATAATTTGGAATTAATTCTTAAGCGACGATCATAATAATTTTGCGAGGCATTATTATTTAATTTAATTGGATTTAATTATATAGCGACAGAAAATTCGTTTAGTCGGATTAAACGAACCCGGGCCCAAACTGTGTTGTGTAAGCCAACTCAAATTTGGAATTTGAAAGTGGTGGGACCCACTTTACTTACATCACTTGTCACTATTTGTGATGGGTGTAGTTGGCTAATTAAATGTTGGACTTTAAAAGCACACAACACATCAAGTTTGACTTACTATTCACCATCTCCTTCTTTCCTCTCACAAGGCCGAATTTCTCTCTTCTTGTTCTTGAATTTTTGTTGCAAAAATTCATCCAAGCTAGCACTTAAGGAGTTGAATGTGGTGTTAGGGAAACTCAACCAAGTGTTGGAAACACTAAAAAAAGCTTGGAGCTTCTACATCCAAGGAGATTTTTTCAAAATTCTCATCCGATCAATGTAAGTTATTCCGCAAATGTTCTTGATAAATTCACACACAAATCATTGTTTAGAGACCTTGGGCATGTGTAGGAAACTAACAATGGTATCAGAGTCAATCTAAGCATGATTTGAATTTTAGGGTTCTTAACTTTAATTTGGGGATTTTACTTGGAGCGTTTAAATGCCTAAATTAATTGTTTGGTTGTGTTTAGATGATGATGAATTGGATTTGAGAAAATTTGATTAGATTAATTTTCCCCAAAATTCCATCATGGACGAATGTACCTACCCTAGATTAAGCTCATGGTAATTTTTGATTTTGACAATTGGATGTGTTAAAAGCATGAAATGAATATTGTTTGTTGATTTAATTTGATTGAAATCAAAATTGGGTGTTATTTCATGTAATTGCCGTGAGTATGAAGCATGTTGGATGAATTGATTTTGCTTCAATTTTGTGTTGGACATGAATTTGAAATTGAGCATGATTAATTGGATTAATTAGTATTTTGGAAACATTAGATTAATTGATTAATTGTGGTAATTACACTTTAAATTGAATTAATGTGATTTTGGAATATTATGTTAATTTAATTTGTTGTATTTAGGTTAATGGGCTTGGTTGGGCCACGTATGGTTTTGGACAATTGGGTTGGATCCAATTGTGCCTAAAACCATTTCCATAAAGTCCAAATATGACTTTTGGGCCTTTAATAATTTAATTGGGCCTAAATTGATTTTTGGCATTGGGTGATTCCTAATTGGGCCTTGGCATTTTGGATTGGATCCATAATTTCCAAAGCTCATGCCTAAAGAATCAATTGAAAGCCCATTGGACATTAATTGAATTTCCATTGGACGCTAATTGGACCTTTGAGACCCAATTGGATTGGATTTGGAATCCAAGTCTTTAAGGCACTAAAATAAGTGTAATTGTTTAATTTAGAATTAAACATGAATTAGTATTGGATACAATTTAAATAATAATTTAAAATTGTAGTTCGATATATTCAAGAATACTTACTTTGAGTATTTATTCTTAAACGAGTTGGACTCGCGCAAATCAAATCGTTGTATGAATACTGGATGGTCATTAATCAAAAAGATTAATTAATTGGATTAGATTTATTGACAGCATGCTTTGTGTGAATACTTGGATGTATTTGTATGAATAATATATATCGGATGGATATTAGTTGGGTGGGGGCAATTTTTGAAATTATTGTAAATTTGGAATTTATTGAAATTGGACCTGCGTGTCCAGCTTTTCACCTCCTTATCTCTTTGTATTTCTCTTCTCACCAATTCCCCTCAAAGTAAATAAGGTTTCTTTATGTATTATGTAATTGGGTAGAAGAATGTAAAGTGTTAGCTAGAGAGAGGAAAGAGAGAGTGATTTGTTATAGGAACAAATTGTATTATATATCCATCCGCATATCATTATTAATTTATCGCGCCTTATTATGCTTTTAGAATGCATGTTTAAGGGTGTATGATGAGACCTAATCAAAGATAATAAATTGGTTGCCAATTTACACAAAAAACCCTCACTTTAATATTAAGTGTTTTCCTTCCATTGAGTGGTCCTCTCTCAAGATCCAAGATTGACTTTGATTTGTTGGCCAAAGTCAAGATCATTTTCCATCGCGGATGTGTTTGAACCACGAAAGCTTTGTTATATATCGCATGTCTTGGGCAGTTGTGACTTGTTGGCCAAAGTCAAGGTCACTTCTGTACATCGACGTGGATTACGAAGTTTTCCCACCGTCAATGGGTCGCGCTTAATTTGAATCATTAAGCTTGTTGAGCCATAGCCAAGGCTTAGTTGATTCAGAGGAAAAGGTTAGGAAATATATTGGATATATGTTTTGGACTTGGAAGTCCACCTACCGGATCTAGGAATTGGATGGGATCCAATTGATCTTAGAGATCTACCTAGTTAAGTTTCATACAGCTTGTTGGCTAAAGTCAAGGCACTATGAAATTGGCTTTCCCGAGTACTCCACATAGGGTTAGAGGCTCGCCGAAAATTAGTGGGAGGCCAGTATTAAATTTGAAATTTCGTTTAATACTTGCTAATACGCACTATTTTATTTTATTTATCATTGTTATAAATATATATTAGTTGGACTAATAGCTTTATTGCTTTCTTTGAACAGTTAGACTGTACAAGACACTACTCAACTTGTAGTTGGTTATATAGTTGGACTATAGTAACCATTATATTTTTTATTGTACCCGATATCGTTGATTGGATAGTTGGACTATTGTAATCGAGATGGAAGGAAATATTAGCGTTAGGGACATCATCATAGGCGACAATGTCTTTAACGACGCCAATTTTCTAGATTGGGAGATGAACCTCAAGATAGTCCTGGGGGGTGAGAAGTTGCTCTATTTGATAGAGAGACCTCTCGAGCCTGAGCCCGGACCTGAGCGAACAGTTGATCATGAGCTTTGGAAGACTCATCGAGATGATAACTTTACCGCTCAATCCGTCATGCTTGCCGCAATGACTCCTCAATTTCGTCGTCAGAACAAAGGATTGTATCATTATAATATGATGTTGAAATTCAAGGATCTTCACAGATCTAACCTTAGATCTCAGAAGTACGAATCGGAAAAGAAGCTCTTTCACTCACGTATGTCAGAGGGTACATCTGTCTAGCATTATGTGTCGCAGATGATTGCTGACATCGAACAACTAGGTCAGCTGGGCATAACCTTCAAGGCCGAGACTTCCATAGATTTGATCTTACAGTCTCTGCCCGACTGCTGGGGCGGGTTTATCATGAACTACATGTTGGGAAATCTCTAAGTCCCGAGGATCGAACCAAGCATCGAAACATAGTGCGAATACATCGAGGAAGTTGCGGAATACTTACATCGAGCGGTTGAGTGATGCGGTGGACAACAAAAACTTTTCTGCCTCCTCCAAGAGTGCTCGGCAGTGGGCTGTTTTTGCAGTTCCAAATTTTCGGCTTTGGTCCTCCAAGTGTGCTCCATGGATGCTCCAAGCTTTTGTTGATGGTGATTCCAAGCTCACAAGTGGGTTTCCCTATCACCTTAGTATGCCTCTTTGTGTGCTAGCACCTTGATGATTTGCCACAAATCATCATATTACTTGTTATAGTTTTCAGCCAAGCCAAGAAAACAAGAAGAAAATGGTTTCAAAAACCAAAAGGGAGAGAATGAGAAGAAGGCCTCATGGCCGAATGCATAAGGGAGAGAGAGAATAATTTTGTGTTTTGTATATCTAATGCACAAAACCAAAAAGTCAAATATCAAATAAAATATTGATAAATGTCTTTCAAGCTTTCAAAAGCTTTTCAACCACTTAGATCAATCATTAATAGTGACTGGTGTCAATCACTCAAGGTGAAAGACATCTATCACTTGACTGACGAATAATACGACGCTAGATGTGACTTGCGGATCCCACTTCGATTCTAAATGCGAATGGTTCCGCAAACACTCCCGGGCTCGGATTAGCTAATTCCGAATTAACGAATTTTCCGTTGCGACGTAATTAAATCAAATTTAATTAAATAATTATGCCTAGCAAAATTACTATTCACGTCACTTACGAATTAATTCTAAATTAACCCGTTCACCTGAATTAAAATGCGATTTCAATTCTACGTCGAAATCCAATTTCGTTTAATATATCGAATATATTAATTATCGATTAATTCCAAATTAATCGTTCTCTCTCTCTTTAAATAATATTTTATCCTAGATAAAATATCTCCGTAATTAATCCCAGATTAATTTTCTCTCTCATCTAATTAATCCCATATTAATTAAAGTGTGAGTCATACGTCATCGGTGAATCTTCTGGAAGCGACCCATGAGATCCTCGGATATGTTGGCAGTAAATCCTGTCGTCGGACTATCTGAACACGTAAGTACCTAACGAATTAATTCTAAATTAACCCGTTCACCCGAATTAAAATGCGATTTCAATTCTACGTCGAAATCCAATTTCGTTTAATATATCGAATATATTAATTTATCGATTAATTCCAAATTAATCGTTCTCTCTCTCTTTAAATAATATTTTATCCTAGATAAAATATCTCCGTAATTAATCCCAGATTAATTTTCTCTCTCATCTAATTAATCCCATATTAATTAAAGTGTGAGTCATACGTCATCGGTGAATCTTCTGGAAGCGACCCATGAGATCCTCGGATATGTTGGCAGTAAATCCTGTCGTCGGACTATCTGAACACGTAAGTACCTAGTACTACGTTTGTACCGATTTACAAGACAAGGCTGGCTTCTAGAAAAGCGCCATGCCTACCCAATTCTCTAGAAATATCCTTACGGGAATATGTGATCTATATCAGGCGTAGTATACGTAGTATTGCGTATTTCGATCCGGTATCGGATGTCACGTGCTAGGCTTGGGGCTGGAAATGTGTCTTCCCCGTACGAAGCACATATCGGATCTCTGGTAACTAGTCTCTATATCGGATAATCATGACCTAGTCATATTATCCCGATGACTGCAGTACATAAGAGAACCAGTTTTGTATCCTACGTGACCATCAACTCCACTATGACTGGAGTGATACTTTCATCTTGACATCACTCCCAACACACTACGATTCTCAATATACCCAGCAGAGGCGTACACAGAACCTGTTAAAGTCCTGGACGACCAAAACCAAAGTATATTGATTGTCGCAAGTATTAGCGGTGCAAGTCTCAGGTTAAGACCAAATACACCTACCCTGATTTCGGACTTCCATAGACACATAATCATACTACCAATGGAATTCCGAGGGGGTCTATCCAGAGCGAATCTGTTTTCCGTACCATCGGTAAAACACAACCTCCTACCACACTTGCATGAGTATCCTATACCCAAATATATGATAACTATGCCGTTATGCCCTCACAACGCGTACAAGTGTAATACTAGTCTTTTACGCATTATCGATGTCCAATCTCGATAATACTCTGACTAGTGATATTTAATGATTAAACATTCGTGGATTGATACTGTTTCATATCATCTCAATCCAGGAACTAATCATAAGGACCTCTTATCATTTATACATCTCGGTGATCTAATCACAAATGATAAGAGAGCAATCTCCTTTATCACATAGTTAATTTGTACAACAACACCATTATCTGTACAAATAGTGACGCTATGGGTCATAACTATCCAACAATCTCCCACTTAACCTATAGCCAGTCACTCGAGTGTCATACACCCGAACTATGTACGGTTCGCTCAAATTGTTGAGAAAAGACTTTCGTCTGCGGATTTGCATGATTATTATCCGATGCGATTTATTCGATCATCACATCGCCACGATGTATGATTCGAACGAATCAGATGAATATCGAAGTATATATCTGGATCGTTGATGAGACCATTAATTCTTTAGCCTGCGCTGTAGCCTAGCTCAGCTGCTAACAGAACTATATCTAATCTAATTAAATTATTATCGACCCAAATGGCTTCTATTGCTGCCTCAGCTGCAGCAATAATCCACTATTGTTGTTTATTCGGTAACAGTATCTTGCTTGGAAGATTTCCAGCTCACTGTTCCGTTATTTAAACTGTATAGTACCGTTGCGACTTATAGTCGTTTTTATCGGTTTGGAAACTTACAGCAGTGATCTCAGTCACTTCAAGTTCTCCTTCTCCATAGTTTAAGACAGCATCCTTAGTTCCTCTAAGATACTCAAGGATGTTCTTAACATCAATCCAGTGACTATCACTCGGATTTGCCTGATTGTTAATCCATATGCTCATAGCGTATAAGACACCAGGTCGCGTATATTTTTCAATGTAAGATTTCTCGGAGAGTATCAACAACTTTAAATCTATCCCAGTAGATCTTTATTCCTAGAATAAAGGTTGTTTCTCCAAAGAATTCTACGGAGAATTTTCTTGAAAGCCTAGCTTTTACCGATAATTATTATGGGAATATCATTTATAAGAAATGACATGTCATCATTATTATAGGACAGCCACTGTCAGTGCGCTCCCACTAACCTCCTTATATACACAAGAATCATTTTCATTTTGAATTAAATCATACACCATTATGATTACATCAAAATGATAATTCCAAGAATGTAATGCTTGCTTCAATCCATACATGGATCGAATGACCAGCAAACCTTGTTTGCTAGTTTTGGTACGACAAAATCGTCAGGATGTTTTAAACATCCTCCAAAAGGTTTCCGTTAAGGAAAGCGGTTCTGGCATTTAGCTGCCACATTTCATAAATGAAATATGCAGCATCAGCAAACATTATCCAAATGGATTTACCATGGCAACATGTAAAAGGTTTCGTCGTAATCGACACAATGTTGATAACGATACATTTTCGCTACAAGCCTAGCTTAGTACGTTGGTATGTTGACTTCCATGTATGTCTTCCTTGAAGACTTATATAGTACCAATACGCACAATGCCTTTCGGTACATCAACTAGTGTCCAAACATAGTTGATATACATGTAATCCATTTCAGATTTCATGACACTTTGCCATAATAGGGAGTCGATACCTTGTATCACTTCCTTATACGTAGTTAGTTCGTATTTCTCAATAAGAATGACATCTTTATGAGGTGAGATCAGAAACCCATACCCCAGGTTATTTTTCTGACTCTCTCCGACTTACGTGGTTCTTGTGTATTCGAAGATTATGGTATAGTTTCATCTTTGATGAACTATATTTGTGTTCCATTAAGGAATCGGTGCCTAGAATAATATTACTCCAATTTTCATCGAGTTTTACTATTCTCCCACTTACCACTGCATATAGGTATTTCTCTTAGGAAAACTGCATGGTGAGCAACAATTGCATTGTTTTCTTGTGAGTTGTTTAAGTACTATACTTTGGTTTCCCTAGGATAACCTACAACTTAGGCACTTATCCGATTTGTGTTTTAGTTTGGTATCATCCAAACATATGCCTAGCATACCCAAATCTTCAAGAATGAGAAAACCCGGTTTCTTTCCTGTTCATATCTAATATGAAGTCTATCCAACATATTTTTATGGAACCTTATTCTAAATAAGTTCTGCACTATTTATGCATATCTGTTGAAGGAAATGGTAGCTCAGAGCGACTCATGATTAACCTTATCATGTCCAACAAAATTTGGTTTCTCCGTTCAGACACACCGTCAAAGTGACGTGTTTCGGGAGGAGTCCTCATTGAAAGAATACTATACTCTTTCAAATATTTAAGAAACTTATTGCTTAAGTATTTTCATCATGGTATTACCGTGATGTTTTTATACTTTAGCCGATCTGTTTGTTTATTTCGTGTCGAAACTCTAAAAGTTTCTGATTTGTGTTTCAAAAGAAACACATAACCATAACGCGATGCCACATCCGTAAAGGTCACGAAATATTCATATCCACCTCTAGCCTAGCTAGACATGGGCCCACTTGCTTCACTATGAACTAGGGCTAACAGATCGGTGGCATTTGCACTTTTACCAAGTAAATAGTGTTTTAGGCACTTTGCCTAATAAACTAGATTCGTAGACTTTATTTGAATGGAATCAAATTAGTCCTAGTACCCACTCTTCAAAAGTATGGATACACGAGTCTTGTTTAATTGAGTCTCAGGCAACAATGCCACATTTAAGTTTTAACTGATCAAATCAGTTTGAGCTATTTGTTTGTCATGTTATGCGTTTGAGATTTATTTATATTCAAAATATAAATATTGTTATTCACATCTAATATGTTTATCTCAATATCATCTTTATATAATAAAACACTTTAGTGTTCTAGAATATAAAGGTATACTCGCAACGGGTTAAACCCTGATAAAGAGATAATGTTCCTAGTGAAACTAGTTACATTCTAACAGTTTCCTAATTTAAGTACACACCCGAAGGGTAGTTCCTAAACTTAGGTCTTTACGGTTAAAAGAGCGATTTTCATTACGTTTCCGATTCGGCAGATTAATCTCAACTGAAGTCAGTATCCTGCTCATAGCAGATTCTGCACACCAGTACATATTTATGTACCACACTAAGTATCTAAAATACAATTTTAATACTAGTAGTGAACATTTTTATGACAATCATATTTGAAGTTAGAGCCTTGCCTGTCTTCAATTCCTTCATGTCTGCTTTGTCCAAACAGCAGTCACGCTTCCGTGATCCCGTTTGCCACAATTTAGGCTGACATTTTGGGATATGTCATTTATCTTCCTAGAAGATTATAATGATTTTGCCTTTTTCCCTTTTTCACATTCCAGAAACCTTTGGCCAAGCCTTGGCCTTCTAAAACATCGAAGTAAAGTGCGCCTTGCGCTTCTTGCCATATTGCAAATTTTGGCTTTGTCTCATTGAGAATAGCCATTAACTCTCCAAGAGTTTATTTTTCAATTTGTTCTTCTAAGATCTAAGAATAGATCTATGAAGATCCTTCAATTTCATTATCATACTATAAGGATCTAATCCTTAATTCTGATTAAGAAATTAATGAGTCTAATGCGGCAAGCTTAATGGATTAAGCACTAAAGTTATCATCACATGAATCTTCCAAAGATCATGCTCTACTATTTGCTTAACTCCGGGCTTAGCCCTAATATGTTATTTTATCAAATAAAGTAACTTATTAGTTTTCAAGACTATCCTGAAATTATATTCTCAATTTGAAAATTAAAGTCGTTTAAAAATATTTTTCACCCATGATTATGTTTTAAACCTAATCTTTCAATTTATCTTGATTTTAATAGTCCAACTATTAAATCAACGATTTTATGTACTAATTATTATTATGATTACTATAGTCCAACTATTTAATCAACTATAATTTAATAGATTAATTTCAATTATATTGATTACTATAATCCAATTATAAAATCAACTATAAATTGATCAATTAAATTCAAATATATTGATTACTATAATCCAATTATATAATCAACTATAAATGAATAGTTTGAATACAGTCCAATTGTTTTATTAAAACAACGATTAAATATTAGTCCAACTAACATTTAATTTATTTAACGACGAATGATTTGATATGAGCGCGTATGGCAAGTTATTAAACGAATATTGCAAATTTAATACTTGCCTCCCACTATTTTTCGGCAAGCCTCTAACCCTCTGTTGAGTACTTGGGAAACCTTGTTTCCTAGTGGGCTAAGATCCCGTTAAATAACACAAAATCTTGACTTTGGCCAACAAATTGTATGATAATTAACTAGGTAGATCTCTAAGATCAATTGGATCCAATCCAATTCCTAGATCCAGTAGAGGGACATCCAAGTCCGAAACATATATCATATATATGCCAATATATCCAATATTTTGCCTAACCTTTTTCCTCTGAATCAAGTAAGCCTTGGCTTTGGCACAACAAACTTAATGATCCCAGTTAAGCGGAACCCATTGACCATGGAAAGCTTCGTAATCAATGTCGATGGACAAGAAGTGATCTTGACTTTGGCCAACAAATCAAAACTTGGACAAGACACCGATATGGAACAAAGCCTTCGTGATTCAAACACATCCTTAACGGTCAAAGGTCTTGACTTTGGCCAACAAACCAATGCCAGTCTTGGATCTTGAGTAAGAATCACTCAATGGAAGGAAAAACGCTTAATATTTTGTGAGGGTTTTTCGCGTGCGATTAATAAATTCTTAATTTATTACAACAATTTCCAAAATTGCCCCACCGTTTTAATATCCATCTGATATACATTATTCATGCATCGCAACCATGTATTCACATAAGCATGTTATCAATCAATCTAATCCAATTAATTAATCTGATAATTAATGACCATCCAATGTTCAAACAACGATTTGATTTTGCGCGAGTCAACTCATTTTGCGAATAAGTACTCAAAGTACGAATTCTTGAATTAAATTAAACTACAACATTAAATCCAATTTAATATGTATTTAAAATTAATTCACTATTTAATTCCAAATTAAATATTACACTTTATAAATGAACTTTTACGACTTAAATTCCAAATTTAATCGTTACGGGTCTCATAGCCCGATTAACATCCAATGCTAATTTAATTAAAGTCCAATGGGCTTTCAATTAATTTCTTAAGGCATGGACTTTTGGTCAACTTGGGTCAAACCCAATAACCAAAGCCCAATCAAGGAGTAACTGTTAGTTTCTAGGTCCATAGGATCGAATTAAACAAGCAAATCGTGTGAATACAACGACGGAAGTTGCGGAATACTTACATCGAGCGGTTGAGCGACGCTTTAGGCAACAAAAATTCTTCATTTCCCACTGCACTGGTCACGCCAAAACAGCAATCCAAGCTCACTGGTTTGGTCATTTTGATGTCCTCGAACAAGCTCCAAGCTTCGTCGAATGATTCCCGGCTCATGGGTGGACTTCCCTATCACCTTCGCATTGATCCCGGAGTGTGCTAGCACTCTCGATTTTGCCACAAAATCACAGTTTGCTTCCCATTTTTCTCTCATTGTTCTCGGCAGAACTGCCTTCACAGAAGAAGAAAAAGAGCAGTCCCAAGGGCGTGAGAGAGGGAGAGCATTGGAGAGAGAGAAGAGTAAAAGTGTTGTCTAATTTTTGGTATTTTTATTTCACAAATCTAATACACAAAATTTGGCTAATAAAAATTCAAACTTTTAATGCCAACAACCACCACATCACTCAATCACATCAATCAATCAATCATTTGTCATATCACTCAAAGTGACATGATTTGACGCTTGATGTGACGCTAGATGTGACTAGTGATTTGACGCTTGATTTGACTTGCGTGCCGTAATCGAATTCGAAATGCGAATGCGCTCGTAAATAATCACGGGCTCGGGTTCGCTAATTCCAAATTAACGAATTTTCCGTTACGTCGTAATTAAATGATTACGCCTAGCGAAATCACTATTCATGTCGCTAACGAATTAATTCTAAATTAATTTGCTCGCCCGAATTAAAATCTAATTTTAATTCCGCATCAAAATCCAATTTCGTTTAATATATCGAATATATTAATTTATCGATTAATTCCAAATTAATCGTTCTCTCTCTTTAATTGATATTTTATCCCAGATAAAATATCTCCGCAATTAATCCCAGATTAATTTTCTCTCTCATCTTATTAATCCCAGATTAATTAAAGTACGAGTCATACGTCATCGGTGAATCTTTGGGAAGCGACCCATGAGATCCCCGGATATGTTGGCAGTAAATTCGGTCGTCGGACTATCCGAACACGTAAGTACCTCGTACTACGTTTATACCGAATTACAAGACAAGGTTGGCCTCTAGCAAAGCGACATGCCTCCCCAATTCTCCGGAAATATCCTTACAGGAATAAAGGATCTATATCAGGCGTAGTATACGTAGTATTGCGTATTTCTGTCCAGTATCGGATGATCACATGCGAGGCCTGGGACTGGTACAGTGTCTGCCCCGTACGAAACATATATCGGATTATGAGCAACTAGTCTCTTTAATATCGGATAATCATGACCAAGTCATATTATCCCGATGGTTGCAACCTTATATAGAGAACCAGTTCTGTATCCCTGCGCGATCATCAACTCCATATGACTGGAGTGACACTTTCGTCTTAACATCACACCCAACACACTACGATTCTCGATATACCCAGAATTGGCGTACACAGAACCGGTTAAAGCCCTGGACGACCTCAACCAAAGTATATTGATTATCGTATGCATTAGCGGTGCAAGTCTCAGGTTAAGACCAAATACACCTACCCTGATTTCGGATTTCCATAGACACATAGTCATACTACCAATGGAATTCCAAGGGGGTCTTATCCAGAGCGAAGTTGTTTCCCGTACCATCGGCAAAACACAACCTCTTATTACACTTGCATGAGTATCTTATACCCAAATATATGAGAACTATGCCGTCGTGTCTACACAACGCGCACAAGTGTAATACTAGTCTTTTACGCATTCATCGATGTCCAATCTCGATAATGCTCTGACTAGGGATATTTTATGATTTATCCTTCGTGGATTGATATTGTCTCATATCATTCTCAATCCAGGAACAAATCATAAGGACCTCCTATCATTTATATATCTAGGTGATCTAATCACAAATGATAAGAGTGCAATCTCTTTTGTCACATAGTTAATTTGTACAACAACACCATGATCTGTACAAATAGTGATGCTATGGGTCATAATTGTCCAACAGTAACCCGATAAGCCTAGAAATCAATTTAGGCCCATTAGGCCCAATTAAATTAATTAAGGTCCATTAGTCGCATTTTGACTTTATGGAAACGGTTTTGGGCCTAATTGGATCCAACCAATTTATCCTAAACCTTACTTGGTACAACCAAGCCCAATAAGCCCATTTACAACAATACAAGCCCAAATCCAATTTAAGCCCAACATAATTAAATTCCAAAATTCTAATTTCACAATTTAATTACTCAAAGTGTATGGCATAATTAATTACCCAATTCAATATTTCCAAAACATCAATTAGCCTAATTAATCATGCTCTTTAACATTAAAACATGTCTAACACATTTTAACAAAAATCAAACCCATTTTCATGCATTAAAGTCTCGGCAATTAGGGTTTTTACAAATCGATTTGGTTTTAATCCAATTAAATCCACAATCAACTTTCCCAACATGATTCCAACTCATCCAATGAATCAAAAATCAAAAATCCCAAGACATTAGGGCCATGTCATTCTCGGCCAAGCCTTAGATTTTGGGCAAAATTGTTCCAAACCATTTTTCATGAAATTGATCCAATCAATCTTCAATTAAACAACATTTAAGCATAATCAATCATCCAATTTCATCCAATCATGCTCAAATACATTTTACCCAATTTTAACCCTAAATCAAGTTTCATGCTTTTACTCGCTCTGATACCATTGTTGGGAAATCTCTAAGTCCCGATGATCGAATCAAGCATCGAAACATAGTGCGAATACATCGAGGAAGTTGCGAAATACTTACATCGAGCGGTTGAGCGATGCGGTGGACAACAAAAACTTTTCTGCCTGCTCCTAGAGTGCTCGGCAGTGGGCTGTTTTTGCAGTTCCAAATTTTTGGCTTTGGTCCTCCAAGTGTGCTCCATGGATGCTCCAATCTCCAAGCTTTTGTTGATGGTGATTCCAAGCTCACAAGTGGGTTTCCCTATCACCTTAGTATGCCTCTTTGTGTGCTAGCACCTTGATGATTAGCCACAAATCATCCTATTACTTGTTATAGTTTTCGGCCAAGCCAAGAAAACAAGAAGAAAATGGTTTCAAAAACCAAAACTGAGAGAAGGAGAAGAATTTTGTGTTTTGTATATCTAATACACAAAACCAAAAAGTCAAATATCAAATAAAATATTGATAAATGTCTTCCAAGCTTTCAAAAGCTTTTCAACCACTTACATCAATCATGAATAGTGACTGGTGTCAATCACTCAAGGTGAAAGACATCTATCACTTGACTGGCGAATGATGTGACGCTAGATGTGACTTGCGGATCCCACTTCGATTTTAAATGCGAATGGTTCCGCAAACACTCCCGGGCTCGGATTAGCTAATTCCAAATTTAATTAAATAATTATGCCTAGCAAAATTACTATTCACATCGCTTACGAATTAATTCTAAATTAACTCGTTCGCCCGAATTAAAATCCGATTTCAATTCGAAATCCAATTTCGTTTAATATATCGAATATATTAATTTATCGATTAATTCCAAATTAATCGTTCTCTCTCTCTTTAAATAATATTTTATCCTAGATAAAATATCTCCGTCATTTATCCCAGATTAATTTTCTCTCTCATCTAATTAATCCCAGATTAATTAAAGTGCGAGTCATACGTCATCGGTGAATCTTCGGGAAGCGACCCATGAGATCCCCGGATATGTTGGTAGTAAATCCGGTCGTCGGACTATCCGAACACGTAAGTACCTAGTACTACGTTTGTACCAATTTACAAGACAAGGTTGGCTTCTAGCAAAGCGTCATGCCTACCCAATTCTCCAGAAATATCCTTACAGGAATATGTGATCTATATCAGGCGTAGTATATGTAGTATTGCATATTTAGATCCAGTATCGGATGTCACGTGCTAGGCCTGGGGCTGGAAATGTGTCTGCCCCGTACGAAGAACATATCGGATCTCTGGTAACTAGTCTCTATATCGGATAATCATGACATAGTCATATTATCCCGATGCCTGCAGTACATAAGAGAACCAGTTTTGTATCCTACGTGACCATCAACTTCACTATGACTGGAGTGATACTTCCGTCTTGACATCACTTCCAACACACTACGATTCTCAATATACCCAGCAGAGGCGTACACAGAACCTGTTAAAGCCCTGGACGACCAAAACCAAAGTATATTGATTGTCGCAAGTATTAGCGGTGCAAGTCTCAGGTTAAGACCAAATACACCTACCCTGATTTCGGACTTCCATAGACACATAGTCATACTACCAATGGAATTCTGAGGGGGTCTATCCAGAGCGAAGCTTTTTTCCGTACCATCGGTAAAACACAACCTCCTACTACACTTGCATGAGTATCATATACCAAAATATATGAGAACTATGTCGTTATGCCCTCACAACGCGCACAAGTGTAATACTAGTCTTTTACGCATTATCGATGTCCAATCTCGATAATACTCTGACTATGGATATTTAATGATGAAACATTCATGGATTGATATTGTCTAATATCATCTCAATCCATGAACTAATCATAAGGACCTCGTATAATTTATACATCCGGTGATCTAATCATAAATGATAAGAGAGAAATATCATTTGTCACATAGTTAATTTGACAACAGCACCATGATTTGTACAAATAGTGACGCTATGGGTCATAACTGTGCAACACTACAGTATGATAAAACAAGAAAATACTTTTGGATAGTTAATGACGATGTTGGAATAAGTAGAGCCAGAGCTTCTGAAGGGCAAGAAGCGTGAGGCACATCTTACTTCGACATCCCAGAAGGCCAAGGCTTGGCCGAAGGCTTCTGAGGGTGTGAAGAAAAAGAAGAAAAATGTCAAGGCCAAATCATCACAGTCTTCTGGGAAGCCTAAAGACAAATCCTAAGATGTATGCCTATATTGTGGCAAACGGGGTCACTGGAAGTGTGACTGCCGTGAGTACAAGGCGCACATGAAGGAAGTGAATGTGGGCAAGGCTTCGGCTTCAGGTATGTTTGCGATTGAAATAAACATGTCCACTACTGGTTTTAAAAATTGGATTTTTGATTCTGGATGTCGTACTCACATATGTACTGATGTACAGGATCTACAGATTAGCAGGAGACTAGCTTCATGAGAGATCGACCTGCGAGTCAGAAATAGGACGAGAGTCGCTGTTTTGGGTGTAGGGACCTATGTTTTGAATTTGCCCTCGGGGCATGTAATTACATTAGGTGACTGTTATTTTGTACCTAGTTTGACTAGGAACATCATCTTTGTATATTGTTTAACCTTATGTGGGTATACCTTTGTATTCAGAAACACTGAGTGTTTTGTATACAAAGATGATATTTTGATATGTATAGCAGATGTTAATAATGGTCTTTATATTTTGAATATAAATGAATCTCAAACATATAACATGACAAACAAAAGGCTCAAATTGAGTAACACGGATGAAACTTATCTGTGGCATTGTCGTCTGGGACACATTAACAAGACTCGTATATCCACAATTTCGAAGAGTGGATATTTGGACGGATTTGATCCTAATTCATATGATGTCTGCGAATCTTGTTTATTAGGCAAAATGCCTAAAATGCCTTTTAGTGGTAAGGGTGTACGTGCCACCGAGCTGTTAGCCCTCATTTATAGTGACGTATGCGGGCCCATGTCTAGCCAGGCTAGAGGTGGAAAAAAATACTTTGTAACCTTTACGGATGAGGCATCGTGTTATGGTTATGTGTATCTTATGAAACACAAGTCGGAAACTTTTGAGAAGTTCAAAGAGTTTCAACACGAGGTAGAAAACAGACCGGTAAAAGTATTAAAACATTACGGTCGGACCTTGGTGGAGAATACTTGAGCAATGAGTTTCTCGATTACTTGAAAGAATATGGTATTCTTTCGCAGTGGACTCCTCCCAGAACACCTCAATTGAACGGTGTGTCTGAACGGAGAAACCAAACTTTGTTAGATATGGTAAGGTCAATGATGAGTCGCACTGAGCTACCAATTTCCTTCTGGGGATACGCATTGAACAGTGTAATACTTAGTTTGAATAAGGTTCCGTCAAAGTCTGTTGGACAGACTCCATATGAAATATGGACAGGAAAGAAACCGGGTTTCTCATTCCTGAAGATTTGGGGATGCTGGGCATATGTTAAACGTTTGGATGGTACCAAACTAGAACCCAAATCGAATAAGTGCCTATTTGTAATCTGTTATCCGAGGGAAACCAAAGGATAATATTTCCACAACCCATAAGAGAATAAAATATTTGTTGCTCTTCATGCAGTTTTCCTCGAAAAAGAATTCATAGATGCAGTGATAAGTGGGAGGAAAGTAGAACTCGATGAAAATCAGAGTGATACTGTTCCTGGCACCGATCCCCTCATGGAACACGAACAGTTCATCAGGGATGAGACTGTTCCATAATCTTCTAATACACAATAACCGCGTAGGTCGGAGAGATTCAGAAAACAACCTTAGAGGTATGGTTTCTGATCTCACCTCATGTAAACATTAATCTTATTGAGGAAGATGAACCGGCTACGTATGAGGAAGCGATACAAGGTATTGACTCTGTTTTATGGCAAGATGCCATGAAGTCTGAAATGGATTCCATTTATGCCAACCAAGTTTGGACACTAGTTGATGTACCAGAAGGCATTGTGCCTATTGGTAGTAAATGGGTCTTCAAATGAAGACAGACATGGATGGCAACATACAAACGTACAAAGCTAGGCTTGTAGCGAACGGGCATCGTCAACGACATGGTGTCGATTACGACGAAACTTTTTCACCTATTGCCATGATTAAATCCATTCGGATAATGCTTTCTATTGCTGCATATTTCGATTATGAAATATGGTAGATGGACGTCAAAACTGCTTTCCTTAACAGAAACCTTTTGGAGGATGTTTATATGGAACAGCCTGACGGTTTTTTCGTGCCAAAATATACAAACAAGGTTTACAAGTTAAATCGCTCCATTTATGGATTGAAGAAAGCATTGCGTTCTTGGAACCAACGTTTTGATGAGATCATAAAAGAATATGGTTTCATTAAAAATGAAGATGATTCTTGTATATATGAGAAGGTTAGTGGGAGCGCACTGATATTGACTATCCTACACGTTGATGATGTATTGCTTCTTAGCAATGACATTCCCATACTAAAATCGGTGAAAGCTTGGCTTTCATTAAAATTCTCCATGATAAACTAGGGAGATGCAACCTTTATTCTAGGAATACAGATCTACTGGGATAGATCTAAAAGTTGATGGCACTCTCCTAGAACTCGTACATTGACAAACATGTACTCGACCTGATGTGTCATATGCTTTGAGCATCTGCAGTCACTGTCAGGCCGATCCAGGTGATGGTCACTGGATTGATGTTAAGAATATCCTTAAGTATCTTAGATGAACTAAGGATGCTTTCTTAGTATATGGAGATGGAGAACTTGAGGTGACTGGGTTCACCGATGTAAGTTTCCAAACCGATAAAGATGACTGTAAGTCGCAATCAGGGTACATATTTTGTTTGAATAACGGAGCAGTGAGCTGGAATCTTCCAAGCAAGATACTGTTGCCAATTCAACAACAAAAGCGGAATACATTGATGCGGCTGAGGCAGGAAAAGAAGTATTTTGGATCTATAAACTCCTAATTGGATTAAGAGTAGTTCTGTTAGTAGCTGAGCTAGGCTACAGTACAAGCTAATGAACCACGGTCTCATTAATGATCCAAGTATGTACTTTGACGGTTTCATCTGATTCGTGAGATCATACATCGTGGCAATGACAATATTGAAAAGATCGCATCAGATGATAACCTTGCAGATCCGCTGGCGAAAGCTATTCTCAACAAAAGTTTGAGCGACATGTATATAGTTCAGGTGTTAGATACTTGAGAGATTGGCTATGAACCAAGTGGGAGATTGTTGGACAATTATGACCCATAGCAACACTATTTGTAAAAGACATGGTATTTTTGTACAAATTAACTATGTGATAACAGAAATTGCTATTTTATCATTTTGTAATTGGATTACTTGGATATATAATTGATAAAAGTCCATATGATTAGTACTTGATTAATAAGATTTGAGATAGTATTAATGCACGGAAGATTTAATCGTTATATATCCATAGTCGTAGTATTATCGAGACTGAACATCGATAATGCGAAATAGACTAGTATTATACTTGTGCGCGTTATGGAAGCTTAACGGCATAGTTCTCATATATTTAAGTATTAGATACTTATTCAAGTGTGATAAGAGGTTTTGTTAGCCGTTGGACCGGGAACAGCTTCACTCTAGATAGACCCATTGGAATCACATTGGTATTATGATTATGTGTCTATGGGAATCCGAATCAGGGAAGGTGTATATGGTCTTAACCTGAGACTTGCATCGCTAATACTTGGGACAATCAGTACGCTTTGGTTTTGGTCATCCGGAGCTTTAACAGGTTCTGTCTATGCCTTTTCTGGGTTACTGAGAATCGTAGTGTATTGGGTGTGATGTCAAGATGGAAGTATCACTTCAGTCATATGGAGAAGATCATCACGCAGGATACATAACTATTACTCTTAAATGCGGCAGCTATTGGGATAGTGTGACTAGGTCATGATTATCTGATTACAGAGACTAGTTGCTAGTGATCCGATATATGCTTCGTACGAGGCAGACATAATTCCAGCCCTGTGTCTAGCATGTGACATCTGATATTGGATCGTATTACGCAATACATTATATATTATGCATGATACAGATTATATATTCTTCGTTGAATATTTCTGGAGAATTGGGTAGGCACAGTGCTTTGCTAGAAGCCAACCATGTCTTGTAAATCGGTAAGACATGGTACGGGGTACACACATGTTCGGATATTATGATGACTGTATTTACTGCCAACATATCCAAGGATCTCTTGGGTCGCTTCCCAAAGATTCACCAATGACATTTGACTCGAACAGAATTAATCTGGGGTTAATTATGAGAGATAAAATTAATCTGGGATTAATTGCGGTAATAATTTATCTGGGATTAAATTCGTCTAGAAGAGAGAACGCGATTAATTTGGAATTAATCGGTAAAATAAATTTAATAGTTAAATTGGATTTTTTATTTAATTTATTTATTTGGGCTAAAATAATATATCGAATATATTAATTGAAATTGGATTTCAATATGGAATTAAAATTGGATTTTAATTCAAGCGTACGAATTAATTTGGAATTAATTCGTAAGCGACTATCATAATAATTTTGCGAGGTATTATTATTTAATTAAATTGGATATAATTATTTAGCGACGGAAAATTCGTTTATTCAGATTAAACGAACCCGGGCCCAAAGTGTGTTGTGTAAGCCAACTCAAATTTGGAATTTGAAGGTGGTGGGACCCACTTTAATTACATCACTTGTCACTATTTATGATGGGTGTAGTTGGCTAATTAAATGTTGGACTTTAAAAGTACACAACACATCAAGTTTGACTTAATATTCACCATCTCATTCTTTCCTCTCACAAGGCCGAATTGCTCTCTTCTTGTTCTTGAATTTTTGTTGCAAAAATTCATCCAAGCTAGCACTTAATGAGTTGAATGAGGTGTTAGGGAAACTCACCCAAGTATTGGAAACACTCAACAAAGCTTGGAGCTTCTACATCCAATGATATTTTTTGAAAATTCTCATCCGATCAATGTAAATTATTCTGCAAACTTTCTTGATAAATTCACACACAAATCATTATTTAGAGACCTTGGGCATATGTATGACACTAACATGTGTGTGTATGATAGTTTTTGTGACATATATAGACTTGTATGCTTACTTGGAATGAATGAATGACTTGAAAACCAGTGTGAATATAAGATTTTATAAAGTGTGTTTGCTAAGTTTATTATCGTATGTACTTATATTATGAAAGAAACTGAATATGTTTGTAAGCTTCTAGTGCTAGTTATGTTTCCAAGTATGAATTCTGAAGTTGTATTTGCATGAATATAAGAGAATTGAGTTATGACATGTGTGGGATGCATATGAATCACGAATGTTAAGCTATCATAAGGCTATCGGAATTGAAGAAAGTTTGTATCGAGTTGAAGAAAGTTTGTTTCAAATTGAAGTAAGTTTGCTTGACTTACCAAATTAATTATATTTCAAATATGCTTACTTGTGATAAAATGTAGATACGCTACTTCATGTTTCATGTGATTGAAATGGATTCAATGTTAAATAACGTACTCTATGATATTTGAATCTTTTCCTGGTGTGCTTTGGATATTTTCATATTAGACTGACCTATATATATATATATATATATAAGGATTTGGCATGTGCAAAGAAAAGAGGATAATAGAAAATTGATGATTATGAACTCGTAATAACTTGGCAAATTTTAAAAGCTTCTCATATGCTTGACTTGTATTTTTTGTTTGTAGTACGAGCACAGTTTCTTACTGGGTTTTATAACTCACACCAAACCAGTTTGCTAGTTTTGCAGATTGGCTACCAGATGGGTCAACCACTTCAGCTTTGGAAGTGATGCTCGAGACGCGGATCACCCAAGTTATAGCCACCCTCGTAAGGGTCCATGGGAAAATATTAAAAGTTTAGGGTTTATGATTAATATGTTATTTTTCGTTCTGAGAACGTTGTTTTGTATTTTTAAGTAAAAGTTTTGATTGCATGTGATATTGTGGGCACGGAGCCTTTAAGTGTTGATTGATGTTGTGGGCATGGAGCTCTTAAATGTTGATTTTGACCTTGATGTGTTTTGTGTGGACCCGAGATCCTTTTCTATATTTGATGTCTGTTCATGTTTCATTTTGATGTAGACTATGATCCAGGTTGTCCAATTTTAGGATACATCATGTCCATTTTTTCGTAAATTTGGAGGCTTATGGAGATGGGTTAATCATGTCTCCTACCGGTAGCATTCTGCCTCTAGCAGGGTGTTACAGTTATGGTATTAGAGCAAAGGTATAGGTATTGGTGAATGCAGCTACAGGGTATCCGATTGTCTGGGTAAGTTTTCTATTACGTATAGACTATATAGGTCTCATGTTTGGAACTTGATTTGATTTTTGGTGTATGGCATGATGTGCAATGATTTTTTATTTGAAATGGGTGATTCAGATTATCGATACATGTTTGTATGTTATGAATATATGTATGTATGTATACTAATTTAAATGTATGTCGTGTATATACATATATGTATATGTATGTGATGTAAATTTAATGTGTTTTGAGGTACAAGTAATTCTATGATGTTGATAGTCTAAATTGTGAACGGATACCTTTTTTATTTTATGTTTCGATATTTTGATTTATGTTTTCAGAACATGGTATTTAATTTGTGGCATAAAAGTATTTTGAAAATAGAAGGAAAGAAAATAATAAAGAAAGAAAAATTTTAGATATTTTGATTTTGACTATACAAGATAAAGAATATATTTCCGCCTCGACACTTTATTCACGTTTTTATGTTTTGTGATTTATCGATATGTTTTCGTCAAGGTGCTTGATGATATGTTTTAGTCTCAGCGCTCGAAAATGATTTTGATATTTTTATACCGTAAAACTTTGTTTCCATCAAGACGCTTGAAAATCTATTTCCGTCACTATAATTGATAGTTTTATGTTTTTTACTCTGTGACGCTTGTATATGTTTCATTCCGGTTCGACCGGGGTGCCTGTTATCGGGTTCTGATAAGTGCATGAAAATGTACTTTGAACATCACTAATTCAGCTTTATTATCAAGTATTTATTCTTAATTGTAGTTTATTTTATGTTTAGTTATTAGAAAGGAATGGAACATGAATCTTGGAGCAATTGTACATGTTTTGGGACCTTACGAACGCATCGAAAGCACGCGGAAAGAGCAGAAACACAAAAAACAGATCTCCAGAAATTTTAACTCGTGTCGCGACGCTGCCTCAGCATTGCTCCATACAAAATGCCCGAGAGTTAGGCACTGTAACGCCACTTTTCGACGATGTGGCACCCCGGCAGATGCCCAAAAACTTAATTTAGTTGTGTTTTACATGTACAATGACTCCGGGACTTCCCTATAAGTACCCAAGCTCGTCCAAAACCCTAAAATGAGGAAAAAAAAAATACACAACAAAGAGTTCAAATCATATATTCGAGAGAGAAGAATGAGGAAGCTTCAGGCCAGACATGATGTCTCTCCGATTCCTTCAGGCTATGTCTTTATTTTCTATGGAGAACTAATCTCCTAGGAAAGGCTAGGGATGAACTCTTTTACTTAACTTTTTATATACATGTTTTTGATTCTTGAATAATCTTCAACGTTTAATACAATTGATGTTTCGTTATTCTCTATTATCTTTTGATTTATAATCCAGATATTGTGTTTTACTAGTT
Source organism: Zanthoxylum bungeanum (assembly GCA_019454045.1). Lineage (NCBI taxonomy): Eukaryota > Viridiplantae > Streptophyta > Magnoliopsida > Sapindales > Rutaceae > Zanthoxylum > Zanthoxylum bungeanum. The sequence goes on from SKCR01031143.1 coordinate 131,331, forward strand.
TTCATATAGGGATAGTCATGCTTTTTCTATGTGTGATTAGGAAACCCAATTGTTACTAGTATTGTTGTTTTATGAGTTAATCTTCTACTACAATATTGCCTGTGGGTATATTGTCGACGTTAGATAGGTCATAATGATAACATAGTGTGTTGCTAACATAGAGAAAGTAATTCATCGATTATCTTAGAATTTAATGTGTTTTAAATTGAAATATCTTTCGATTGGTGGTATGGGAAGTGAAACCCTCAATTGAGTAATAAAAAAATCAACTACTGAATATAGAGACTTGATACAAGAGGGATTCTTGACGCTTTGCTGCTTTTCTCTATTAATAATTCTTACGTATTTTTCATAGTTTTTATTTCACATTGCCAATTCAATCTTTTTTCTTTAATTAAGTTATTGCTAACGTTCGTACTACGTAATTCAATTCCTTCATAACCATCTCTCTGAGGAATCAACACCTCAACTATACTACGATAACCGCAAGTACTCTTTGGGCATAATCAAATTTTGGCGCTGCTGTCGGGGAGACGATATACGATCAAAAGGAGCAGGTTTTTTTGGTCAACAGCAAAGCGGTAACTTCGTTCCATCTTTACTTTTTACTTATTTATTTTATTTTAGTTTTAGCTTTAGTTTAAATTTTTATTTTTAGCTTTAATTCTTTTATTTGTGTTTCTTGTTTTATTTGTGTTTGAGTGCATGCCTAGACTTAAGGATCGTTTTGGTAGGTTTGTTAGAATTGAAGAGAAATATTCAGATTCAGAAAATCTATTTGAGAACCTTTTTTCCACACCACCTAGATCTAGCACACACAACATGAGTGATTACAAGAGGCAACTCATTAGGACTCTTGAGGAGTACCTCCATCCCACTCGTACAGCTACACCATCTTGCATAATATTTCCTCATGATGCACCACATATAGAATTTATACCGGGAATGATACAATATCTCCCAAGCTTTCATGGTTTGGAGAATGAGAACCCTTATGTGCATATTAGGGAGTTTGAAGAGGTTGTAGCAACCTTCCATGATCAATTTGGGACTACAGACACAATTAGACTGAAGTTCTTCTCTTTTGCCCTTAAGGATAGAGCTAAGAGCTGGTTGTATTCTTTGAGACCTCGTTCAATAGGATAATGGGGTGAGATGACATGGGCATTTTTCAATAAATACTTCCCACACCATAAGACTAATGCTTTGAAAAGACAGATCTCTACCTTCTCCCAGAAAGACAGCGAAACTCTTTATCAAACTTGGAAGAGGTTCAAAGAGATGTTAGCTAGTTGCCTTCACCATGGGTATGAAAGTTGGCGCTTAGTGAGTTACTTTTATGACGATCTAACCCCTAAGGAGCGCCAATTCATTGAGATGATGTGCAATGGCGAGTTTATACGAAATGACCCTGACGAGGCACTAGAGTATTTAAATGACCTAGCCGAAAAAGCCCACACTTGGACTGGACCTAATTCCATGGATAGCACTGATAGGACACGTTCCACTCCTTCTAGCGGAGGTATACACCACTTTAGGGAAAATGATAGTCTTAAAACACAGGTTGAGCTATTAACTAGAGAGATATGAGCTTTAAAAGCTAAAGTTAGGAAAACTATGCATGTGGTAGCCCAGTTAGAACCTCAAGGGGTATGTTTTATTGGTAAGAGGATTAACCATCAAACCCAAGAGTGTCCTTTATATGGTGAGATGAGGGAAACATATGAGGAATAATGCATTACCTTAGTGATGTACAAGAAGCCGTATACACCATATTCGGACACTTATAACCCTAGTTGGAGGAAACTTTAGTTGGAAACGTGAGTCTCAACAGCCTACTCAAATACCACAAACTAGAGGTTACAGTGCTCCCCAGTATCACACACCTGCCATTCTTAGAAATTCTTTAGAGGACACTGTGCAAGCATTTATAGAGGCCCATAACAAAACTAATCAAAGGTTTGAGTCATTGATAGCTCAAGTGGTTGAAGACAATAAGGAGATAATGAGTCAAGTCTCTAAATTGACAAATGTCCTAAGTGTGCAAGAACCAGGAAAGTTTCCATCTCAAGCTCAACCAAATCCACAAGGGCAACACATGGTACATGTTAACCATGAATCATCTAATGTAAAAGGTGTTAATTCCATAATCACTCGGAGTGGGAAAGAGATAAACATGCAGGACACCTTCAATATTATATGTGACACCAAAGATATTAGTACAAATATTCCTCAAGAAGAGCAAGTGGTGAAGAGCCCAGTTTGAGTACCTTTCCCTTAAGCTCTTAGGCCTACTGCGAGAGCTACAGACCATAATGGTGTGATCCTAGAACATTTAAAGCAAGTAAATATTAACCTTCTTCTGTTACATATGATCAAACAGGTTCCCATATATGCGAAGGTTTTGAAGGATCTATGCACCATGAAGAGAAAACATCATGTGAGGTAGACCGCATTCTTGACAGAACAAACAATTACAGTGATTGACGAGAGGGCCCCACCAAAATACAAAGATCTGGGATGGCCCATTATTGCTTGCCACATTGGCACATATGAGTTTGGTCAGACTTTATTAGATTTAGGTGCTAGTGTTAATCTTATGTCATATTCTATCTATATGCAGCTAAGACTTGGAGAGATTAAACCTACATCTTTGGTTTTACAGTTAGTCGATCGCTCTATCAGAACACCACGGGGAGTAGTTGAGGATGTTTTACTTCAAATCGATAAATTTTACTATCTTGTTGATTTTTTGATTTTAGATACGCAGTCTATGGTTAAAATTGAGTCAAAAATCCCTCTCATCTTAGGTAGACCTTTTCTTGCTATAGCTAATGCCCTTATTAATTGCAGGAATGGTCTCCTGAAGTTATCATTTGGGAACATGATATTGGAAGTGAATATTTTTCATATTGGGAAACAACCACACGATGATGACGAATGTCATCATACATACCTGATAGACCCAGTCATACTTGAAATTGCCTCCATACAACATGAATATAATCCTTCTGAACTGGAACTGATCCCAAAGAACCATAAAAAGAGGAAAAGAAGAGTCAGTGCTCACTTGAAGATGATTCCTTGGAAATTTAAAAAAGAGGTCGAGCCAATTTTGCCATATGTGCAGCCTACAATTTCAACCATCAATAGACCTTGGGGGATCCATGGATAAACAGCCACAGCCAGCCAAAAATTATTTTTCATGTCTTAATCACCAGTGGAAGCCACCATGACCATTTGGGTGATTTCGTCTGGCTGAAGATGTTAAACTTAGCGCTAGTAGGGAGGCAACCCTTGCATTCGTTTATTTATTTATTTATTTTATTATTTTCTCTACTTTAGTATTATTTTATTGTGTGTTAATTGCTTGTTAATTATTTGCATGAATATTTATGCAGGTGTTAGCGCAACCCACACAGCCCAAGCAATCAAAGTCTTACCAGCAGGATCCTGATCAACTCCATGCACGGTAGTGTTGTTCCTCACTCCTTTTTCTTTATGTTTATATTACATTGAGGACAATGCAATTTCTAAGTCTGGAGATGTATGCATGTAGTGATAATACTTTTTATAAAAAAAATATTAATTAGTTTTTAGTCCTTAATAGTAAAGCATAAGTCTAATGATGAGTATTATTTGCTTTAGGATGAAATCTTAGAAACGATAAGTTCTTTAATGTATTTTTATCTGATGTCTTGAGTACTGATCTAGGTTAGACTCGTAAGCACTTAACTATAGGTTTTTAGCATTAAGAACCTAAGTAGTTGGCAAAGTGACTAGTTGAAGAAATTATATGTTGATGAATGACCGTTTTCTTAGATGTCTATCTTGATTTACTAGTGTTATGATGTATGGTATGGTTAAAAAAAAAAACAAAAACAAAAAAAAAACAAAAACAAAAAAAGAAATTAAACCACCTATAATCGATAAGCGTGAAGCTACCCATGGGCGAGTGTTAGGACCACCATGAGAAGAAATGCTACTTTAAATTGTAGGTGTGTTAAAAAAATATTTGAAAGAGGAAAAAGAAAAAAATCATACCATACTGAGCAAAGAAAGGCATTTACAGAGAACATTTGACATATATAGGTTGGTTTGACCCATCGGATCCCAATTTTTAAATGAAATCATCGAGTTGGCTTACCTAGGAGTTGATCTGTGAATGAACCTTTATACACACACACTATAAGTCTAGCTTAGATGATATATTCAAGGACTTGGATTTGAGTTGCATTGAGTACTTTGAATGTTCTCTGATTTCATTGCTAGGCATTCTTTGAGGACAATAATATGTGTAACTATTGAGACTATTTCATTTTGTTATTTTTGCATGATTGTATATGTTTTGAATAATGTTTGTGGGTGTCGTCGCTTTAAGCCCTCACGAGACTATAACTCGTCCACTAGGGAATATTTAAAACATTTTATTCCTAGAACAAATATCTCCCTTTCCTCTCTCCCGCTAGCACAAATCTTACATCTACCCAATTACATAACACTTCTAAAGAAACCTCATTTACATTGAGGGGAATAGGTGAGAAGAGAAATACAAAAAATCAAGAGGTAATAAGCTGGACAAGCAGGTCCAATTTAATAAATTCTAACTTTATTACAACAATTTCCAAAATTTCCCTCACCCATCTAATATCCATTATTCATACATCACATCCATGTATTCACACAAAGCATGTTATCAATCAATCTAATCCAATTAATTAATTTGAAATTAATGACCATCCAATGTTCAAACAATGATTTGATTTGCGCGAGTCAAACTCGTTTTAAGAATAAGTACTCAAAGTACGAATTCTCGAATTATATCAAACTAAAACATTAAATCCAATTTAATTTGTATTCAATACTAATTCTTTATTTAATTCCAAATTAAATAATTACATTTTTTTAATGAGCCTTAACGACTTAGATTGTAAATCTAATCTTTACGGGTCTCAAAACCCAATTAAAATCCTATGTCAATTTATTTAAAGTCCAATGGGCTTTCAATTAATTTATAAGGCATGGACTTTGGCAACCAAAGCCCAATAAGGAATCACCATTTTGCCAAAAATCAATTTAGGCCCATTAGGCCCAATTAAAATTTTAAAGACCCATTTTATTATATTTGGACTTTATAGAAATGGTTTTAGGCCCAATTGGATCCAACCAATTAACCTAAACCAAACTTGGCCCAACCAAGCCCATTAAGCCCAAATACAACTTTATTAGCCCAATTCCAAATTTAGCCCAACTAATTAAATTCCAATATTCCCAATATCACAATTTAATTACTAAAGTGTATTAGCCATAAATAATTAGTCAAATTAACATTTCCAAAATATCAATTTACATAATTAATCATGTTAATCATCATCAACACATGTCCAACATTATTGAATCAAAAATCATCTCATTTCATGCTTTGAAGCTCACGGTAATTAGAGGGATTTTAAATCCGATTTCGATTTCAATCCAATTAAATCCTAAATAAATTTATCCAATGTCTTTCAACTCATCCAATGATCAAAAGAACAAAAATCACCATGACTTTAGGGCATCTATACAATTCGGCCAAGCCAAATTTTTGGGGAAAAAATAATCCAATTCAATTTTCATCAAATTGATCATGCATAACTCTAAGTTATCATCATTTAAGCATACTCAATCAATCAATTTTATCAAATCATGCTCAAATCAATTTTACCCAAATTTTACCCTAATTCAATTTCATGCTTATTCAAGGCTCTTGATACCATTGTTGGGTTTTCTAGGTCAAACCAAGATCAAATAAGCAAATGAAATGTGCGAATACATCAAAGTAAAGTAGCAGAAATACTAACTTTGATCGGCTTTTGCGATGCGAAGACAACAAAAATTATGCTCCAAGCTTTTCCTTGAGACTCTCGGCCAAGCTCCTTGGTTGTCTTCTTGTGTTTTTCTTCAAGCTCCAAGCCTTGAGAATGGATTCCATGCTCATGAATGGGTTTCCCTATCACCTTTGTAAGACTCTTTATGTGATAGCATTGGAAAATTTTTGCAACAAAAATTTCCTTATCACTTGTTGTATCTCTCGGCCAAGCAAGAGATGGAGAGGGAGAGAGCCATTTTCGGTTCTTGAGAGAGAGAGAAGAAAAAGAATTGTGTTGTGTATATGATTTTCAAAAAATCAAATACCATTTACCATTTTCCAAAAAATGGTACAAGGCATTAAAGCCTTTCAACAACTCCCATCAATCACAAAAGTGACATGCATCTCATCACTTGAGTGACTAATGATGTGACGCGTGATGTGACTTGTGGACCCCAATTGATTCAAAATCCAAGTAAGCCCGCAAACACTCACGGGCTCGGGTTCGCTAATTCTGAATTAACGAATTTTCCGTTGCGACGTAATTAAATCAAATTTAATTAAATAATTATGTCTAGCAAAATTACTATTCAAGTCGCTCGCGAATTAATTCTAAATTAACTCGTTCGCCCGAATTTAAATCTAATTTTAATTTCGCGTCGAAATCTAATTTCGTATAATATATCGAATATATTATTTTATCGATTAATTCCAAATTAATCGTTCTCTCTCTTTAAATAGTATTTTATCCCAGATAAAATATCTCTGTAATTAATCCTAGATTAATTTTCTCTCTCTTATAATTAATCCCAGATTAATTATGTACGAGTAATACATCATCGGTGAATCTTCGAGAAGCGACCCATGAGATCCCCGGATATGTTGGCAGTAAATCGGTCGTCGGACTATCCGAATACGTACGTACCTAGTACTACGTTTTTTACTGATTTACAAGACATGGTTGACTTCTAGCAAAGCATCGTGCCTACCTAATTCTCCAGAAATTATCTTAAAGGAATATGTAATCTATATCAGGCGTAGTATACGAAGTATTGCGTATTGCGATCCAGTATCAGATGTCACATGCAAGGCATGGGGCTGGAATTGTGTCTGCCCCGTACGAAGCATATATCGGATCTCTGGTAACTAGTCTCTATATCGGATAATCATGACCTAGTCATATTATCCTGATGACTGCAGTACTAAAGAGTACCAGTTCCGTATCCTGCGTGATCATCATATCCATATGACTGAAGTGATATTTCCATCTTGACATCACACCCAATACACTACGATTCTTAATATACCCAGAAGAGGCATACACCGAACTTGTTAAAGTCCTAGATGACCAAAACCAAAGTATATTGATTGTCTCAAGTATTAGTGGTGCAAGTCTCAGGTTAAGACCAAATACACCTACACTGATTCGGACTTCCATAGACACATAGTCATACTACCAATGGAATTCTGATGGGTCTATCCAGAGCGAAGCTGTTTCCGTACCATCGGTAAACACAACCTCCTATTGCACTTGCATGAGTATCCAATACCCAAATATATGAGAACTATATCGTTATGCTCCCACAACGAGCACAAGTGCAATACTAGTCTATTCCGCATTATCGATGTCCAATCTCGATAAAACTACGACTAGGGATGTTTTAATGATTAAAACTTAGTGGATTAATATTGTCTCATATCTTATTAATCCGGAACTAATCATATGGACTTTTATCATTTATATATCCCGGCAATCCAATTACAAATGATAAAAGAGCAATTTCCTTTGTCACATAGTTAATTTGTACAACACACCATGTTCTATACAAATAGCGATGCTATGGGTCATAATTGTCCAACATTTAAAGGCTTGTTGCATATGCTAAATGCAATCGTGAACCCAACAAAAGTGGCTTAGATAATTTTTATTTATTTCTTTTTAATTTAGTTTAGTTTACATTTTCATTTTGCGCTTGAATTGCTAGGGACTGCAATAAGTTGCTTGGGCGTTGTGATAAGTGCATGAAAATGTACTTTGAACATCACTAATTCAGCTTTATTATCAAGTATTTAATCTTAATTGTAGTTTATTTTATGTTTTGTTATTAGGAAGGAATGGAACATGGATCTTGGAGCAATTGTATGTGTTTTGGGACCTTACGGACGCATCGAAAGCACGCGGAAAATAGAAAACACAACTTGAGAAATTTTAACTAGCGTAGCGACACTGCCACAGCATTACTCCATACAAAATACCTGAGAGTTAGGCATTGTAACGCCACTTTCCAACGACCCGACAGATGCCCAGAAACTTAATTTAGTCGTGTTTTACATGTACAAGGACTTCGAGACTTCCCTATAAATACCTAAACCCTAAAAAGGAGGAAAAAAGATACATAACAAAAAGTTCAAATCACATATTTGAGAGAGAAGAACGAAAAAGCTTCAGACCATACATGATGTCTCTCCAATTCCTTCAGGTTATGTCTTTCTTTTCTATGGAGAACTAATCTCCTAGGCAAGGCTAGGGATGAACTCTTGTACCTAACTTTTTATATTCATGTTTTTTATTCTTGAATGATCTTCAATGTTTAATACAATTGATATTTCGTTATTCTCTATTTTCTTTCTCTGTATGTGTGTTTGATGAGCGGAAAATATATCAATATTTACCACCCATTTTACTTAATATTTTGTTTAGTTTCTCGAGTTTTATGAACGTTTTGATGTGTTTTTATTTATTTTACAGATAAAATAAAATCAGGACTCAATGGAATCAATAAGGACGAAATATGGATCAAATAAGGGTAAAAACTGGACTTGACATTTGGATTTTGGAGGTTGGAAACTTGAAATGGTGTTCTAACGAAGTACAATTTCAAAAATTTCAACTTTGCACAATTTTCGTATTTTGGCCATAACGTGTTCCTCCGATATCAGATTGAGTTTATTCAAGTTCTAGATGAAAGAAGATCCAAAGATCTACAACTTTGATGTTCATAAGAATTTCAAATTCTGAAGTTTGCAAGACCGAAATTAATGCAAAATCTAAAGTGTGTTATGTGTAATTATTAAAGTCATTATCAAAAACAAAAACAAAAATGGAAAATGACAATTTATTTACAATTTTCAAACTTCCACCAAACATTCTTGCATGTTTGGTGGAGGATTTGGTGCAATGTTTGGTGGAGAAATTGGTGGAAGCCTTTATATTTGCCTATAAATAACATGTCAAATTTGATGTAAAACTCATACTTTCTTCTAGGGAATTTCCTTAGAATACTAAGAAAAAAGTATCTTATTTGTTTAATTTTAGTTTTCTTGTATTTAATTTTTATTTTAGTAATAAAACTTTATTTGTTTTACTTAAAGCATGAGTAGGTAACTTCTTTCTGCTGGGGTGAAAGGTGAAACTTTTATTATTATAATTTAGATTAATCTTCATGATTTTATAATATATAAATTATCTTAAAACTTGACTTAATTGGATACCGCATTTATGATCGGTTGGAATTAACTAAAATATGACTTAATCAGGATACCGCCTATATGGTTGGTTGATAATATAATGTAAATTTATATATTATAATAAAGGAGATTTCTAGATTTTAAATAATAAAAGTGGATCCTCAAACCCCAGTATTTTATTTCATTGTCGTAATTTTTACTTTTTAGTTTTCAAGTTATTGCATGATTTTTATTTATTTATGTCTTTAGTAGTCTTAGGTATGTGTTGTAACTAAATACAATATCTAGGGTTGTGATGAATTCCAATATCAATGGTTTTATAAGTTGATTTGTCTTGTGTCTTGTTTAATATTTTGGTTTATTTATTGAGTCTTAAACTTAATGCTTCTTGTTAATTGGCCACTAATAAGATTTATTTGGTAAACTTAAAATAAACTTGGCGAGGGATTTTAGGTTTCAGCCTTAGACTCAATAGCTCACGATCTCACATTCACCTTAGAAATTTCCTTTCAGGATAGACATATACCTGTCGGACGTGGGTAGCCATAATTGGAACTTAATCTTAATGAATTCAGAGTTTCTTAATTAACATAGACATATAGTTAATTGGGTTACTTTGGGTATTTGCATCTGATTATCGATAGAGGCTTTTGCATATCTTCGTGTTCGAGGTTAATAAAGTGACATATTACACAAACATAAGATAATCATTTCATCTTTAGAAGAATATGGGAAGGACTCACAACCCTAGATAGTTTCATAATATTGATTACTTTTTAGAATTTACTTTTGCATTGTTTTAATTACTTGTCTTTAGTTAAAATCACCAACCAAACAACAATCAATTTTTAGATACTTGTAGAACTTTAACTCTAATAAATTAATATCGTAGGTATTAAGTCCTCGTGGGATCGATACATTTTATACTAATTGAGTGATACATGCGATTGCGTTACGTGTATGATTTCAAAGATCAAGTTTTTGGCGCCGTTGCCGGGGACTTATTTATCTTTTACTATTAATTTTGAGGTTAGAAATTTTACTTGTGTCTAATTTTTTTTACTTATTATTTTTATTTTCTTGTGTTTCAGGTTCTCAAACACTACATGAGAAGAAGCAGAAGCTTTGAAATCCGTCCGCTTGACCCATAAATTGAAAGAACTATCAGACAATTGAGAAGGGAAATGCGAGAAGATCAAGAAGCACTAATCAACATTAACAATCAAGAACCTGAACCTTTGGAAGTATAACCACCAATTCCCTTTCGAGACAGAATAATTCTGGTGGTTGTTGGCTTTAAATCATGTATTGTACTTCCTCTCTTACTAGCAAATGCTTGTGACATAAAAAGATGCATTTAAATGATACAGCAATCAGTTCAGTTTGGAGGAAGTGCAATTGAAGATCCTAATGCCCACATCAGCAACTTCCTGGAATTTATGGCACATTCAACTACAACCGAGCAGGAGAAGAAGCAATGCGTCTGCGTGTGTTCACATATTCTTTGAAAGAAAAAGCTAAGGCTTGGCTCCATTCATTACCAGCAGGTTCCATAACCACTTAGAACAATCTTGCCACCAAATATCTTGCAAAATACTTTCCCCCAGCCAGAATAGCAAAGTTGAGAAATGACATCACATCATTTGTGCAACGTGACTTAGAATCCCTCTGTGAAGCATCAGAAAGATACAAAGAATTGCTCCGAAAATATCCTCACCATGAAATTACAAAGTGGCTTCAAGTCCAAACCTTCTACAATGGACTCTCGGATTGATGATAACTACAATTGATGTTTTTGTTGGAGGAGCTATAATGGCAAAAATAGAAGATCAAGCTTGGGACTTAATTGAAGAAATGGCTAACAAAAATTCCTTATGGCCAACAGAGAAAAGCATGATCCATCGAATAGTAGGAATCCACGAAGTAGGGGCCAACTCGGCTGTGAATGCCAAGATGGATCAAATTTGCAAATGCTTGGAAACTCTTAGCATACAGGTTAATGCTAGATCCGCAAGTTCACCTTATGAAGGAGCACCAAAGGCAGAATCTTACAAACAATATGATGAGACTGTGAACTATGTCAGCAACTTCAACAGACATGGGAACAATCCATATTCCAATACCTACAACCCAGGTTGGAGGAATCATCCCAATTTTGCATGGAGCAACGCTTCATAGCAAGGGAACAATCCACCACAAAGATTCCAACAGCAGAATAAAGGCCAGGAGTATGAAAAAGAACCAGGAATAGCATAAGTGCTTGTCCATATGAAAAAGCAAGAAGCCAAATATGATGCTATGTTTCAAGCCTAAACAGCATTAAATCAAAGCCAATCAGCTTCTATAAAGGCACTGGAATATCCGTTGGGACAACTGGCCAATGCTCAGAGTTACAGACCGCAAGGTACCCTTCCTAGCAACATAGAACCAAATCCAAGAAACAGAGAGAATGAGCAATACCAAGCCATCACGTTGAAAAGGGCCACTGAAATCAATAGAGATGTTGGAGTCAAGGCATCTACTGAGAATATTCCAAAAGAAAGCAATGAATCAGATCCACAAATGGAGGAAAATGAGGCAAAAGACAATGATCGAGAAAGATTTACTCAGCCACCACATTTTCCACAGCGTCTCCAGAAACACAAACTGGACAAGTAATTTGCTAATTTCTTGGAAGTTTTCAAAAAGTTGTATATCAACATTCCATTTGAAGAAGCGTTGGAGCATATGCCCAGTTATGTTAAATTCATGAAAGATATTCTGTAACGTAAGCGAAGATTTGGAGATTATGATACTGTAGCACTGATAGAAGAATACAGCGCCATCATTTAGATGAAGCTTCCCCAAAGTTGAAGGATCCTTGTAGTTTCACCATCCCTTGCACCATAGGATAATATTACTTCGGTAAGGCTTTGTGTGATTTAGGTGCTAGTATTAACTTTATGCCTATGTCTATTTACAGGAAACTGCAGCTTGGAGAAGGAAAGCCCACCTCAGTCACTCTGTAACTTGTTGACAGATCACTCACATTTTCGAGAGGGGTAGTGGAAGATATGTTGGTCAAAGTCGACAAATTCATTTTCCCAGCAGATTTCATTATCCTTGACATGGAGGAAGATAAAGACGTACATATCATCCTCGGGAGATCATTCTTGGCTACAGGTCGAACCATCCTTGATGTACAAAAAGGTAAACTAACCATGAGGATTGTGGGAACACAGAAACTGGGCGACGCATGCTGTTCCAGGCTCGCGGCCCGGTTGGGAGTACGGAGTAGCCCGCGGGGGACTAAACCGGAGAATAATGGAGTCGCCACCCGGTGTGAACCAGGACAAAGATTTAATGCCGCACTCAGCCCTCACAAAGGAAGATCTCAAACCGTTGGGTTCGGAATGGTCCCTTACTTATGCCACTTGTAATGAAATGATTTGTGCAATAATTTAACCAAGCCTAAGCAACATTTATTTCCAAGGAGTATTCTACTTTTAAGTTCACATGCATGAAAGTAATCATCATAACGGAAAACATGCAATAGCACACAGCAATCTCAGGAACATGTTTCGATTATATAATGCGGAAAACAAAGAACGACCTAAACATAATGCAAATTCCAAACGCAAAATAAAGGACTAATCATGCTTGAAAATGAACAACTAAATGGACCAAATCATGCTTAAGAACCAAGTAGCATACTAAAGGCCTAATCATGCTTGAATACCATCTTATGAACACATCAAATAAATAAATGTTGGAATTCAAATAGTATGATTGATTACATGATACAAGAGAAATCACCTAAGAAACAATTATGCATGACATGTGATGAAAAGGACTCAGTTCAGTGTATGTGCGTTCGTGTAGCATTCAAAAACGCGTTCGAACGGTAAACAAAAGGTTCTCATTCGTGTGGCGTTTGATAACGCATTCGAACGGGACCAGACCTGATGAAACAAATGCATACGCGTTCGAGTAGCGTTCGTAAACGCGTTCGAACGGTAAACAAAAGGTTCGCGTTTGTATAGCGTTTGATAACACGTTCGAACATGAGCATACAGAAAACATGTGTTCGTGCGGCGTTCTAAAACGCATTCGAACGGGGGTTACAGCAGTGACCTCCAAAATGTAGTAAACAATATGACACATACATGAACGGATGAATAGATGACACCTAATAAATAATAACGGGCTAAAAGGCCCGGCAAAGCATCGTGGTAAAGGATTTTAACCTCTTAACTTAGAGGACCTTTAATCCTACTTACTCAGCCCATGCGCCAATAACACAATGCATATAAGAAATAAAGACAACAGTATCAGACTTCGTATACCTGATTGAACATATCTCATATTCAACCGAATATACATCATCTGGTGCGGCAAAGTATCGCGGTAAAGGATTTTAACCTCTCAAAATAGAGGACCTTTAATCGCACTTACTAAGCCCATGCGCAAACAACACAATACATATATAAAAAGTAAAGACAATGATATCGGACTTCGTGTATCCGATTGAACATATCTCACATCCAATCGAATATACATTATCCGGCGCGGCAGAGCATCGTGGTAAAGGATTTTAACCTCTCAAAATATAGGACCTTTAATCGCACTTATTAAGCCCATATGCTAATAACACGATGCATATAAGAAATAAAGACAACAATATCGGACTTCGTATACCCGATTGAACATATCTCACATTCAGCTGAATATACATCATCTGGCGCGACAAAGCATCGTGGTAAAGGATTTTAACCTCTCAAAATAGAGGACATTTAATCGCACTTACTAAGCTCATGCGCGTTATCTCATCATTACATTAACAAATAACATGCGTAAATCAAGTAGCAAATAATAAACAAATCAAAACAACATAAAACGAAATATGCGCTGTTTACTCAAGTGGTACGTGGAGTTGTATCCCGAGTACAGATCATACTACCGTCCATTCGGAATCGGCTATGAAATTTATGTCCGGGTTTCCATCCTATATATCACGAGAGGCGACGTATTTTTCATTTTATTCAAGGGCCATAACATACATCATTTTACATTCATGCATTTTCTATCTACTCAAGGGCCACAACATATATCACTCCACAATAAACGAAACTCAATAAACGATAAAAATAAATGAAAATGAATGTGAAAAGTACCCTCAGGTCTAACCTTTTATGTCGACTTTCAGACTCGCGTTTCATGGTGATCGGAAGGGCCAAAGCTCTGCAACTTTTGGGTTCACTGGTTCAACGCTTTAACTCGTTGTTTTGCTAATTAGGCCGCTGTTTTCGCTCCGTTTCGCTGCTATTTCACTGCTGTATTTTGGTCACTGTTTTAGGCAATTTGTGGACTGTTTTAAGGCTAATGTTTGGGGCAGTTTGTAGGTTTTTTCTGGACAGATTTATGCATTTTTCTGGGTAATTTTTAAGTACTGTTTTGAATGTTTTCTAGACTATTTTCGGGGTGAGATTTACGGAAATTCTGGGCAGTAAATAGGGTTGTTTGCGGCAGGTTTGGACTGGTTTTGATGGGCTGTATGCGTTAAGAAGGCCAGGGGATATTATGCGGCTATGAAGGTTGTTGTGTGTGTGAAGATGGTCGGTGTAGTGGGCGTTTATTGGCAGGCTAGGCGTGTTGTGACTTGTGAGCTGGGGGCTTTCATTTTCACGTGGTGGGTTTATTTTTAACGTGGTCAGTGGATTGAAGGGTTTGAGAAGCTGTGTGGCTTTGTTGAAGGCTGAAAGCGTGAAGCTGTGAAGTTATATGCGTTCAGTGTTTTGTCTTGTTTGGAGGGCGCTGGTAGCTGGTTCGGTTATGGGGAGCTGAGTGATGCCGTGTGAATGAATTTGGTGAGCTTTATGGCGTTATCATGGTGTGAGGCAGGGCTAGTTTATGGCTGCTACGTATGTATGGTGAAGGTCAGTGGGTTATAGTGACCGTGAAGAGTATTTATGGTTCTCGGCGTGGGGGGTTGCTACGTGTTTTAGGGTTATGTTTGATGGTTATTAGGGTTTATATGTTTGAGAGAGGAGAGAGATGCATTTGTTTAGGGTTTCATTGTTTTGTGTATGGTGAGAGGAGTGAGCTGCCGTGAGGTGTGAGGAGTTAAGTTTGTGTTATATTTTATAGTAGATGTATTAGGGTTAGGGTTGTGCATGGTTTTTTAAAGGAAACAAAATCAATTATTGATGCATGTGTGGTATTTAATTTAAATAGTTTAGGCAATGATATTTATTTTTTTATGGGAATTATATTGAATTGGTAGGTGATTTTTAAATTTGGATATGATTTAGTTTAATTTAGGTAGGGATATATTTAGATTAGGAATTTAATTTATTTAATTTAGGAAAAGATTTATTTTTAAATTTAATTTGTTTTAATTCAATTTCAATTTAGTTATTTTAATTTAATTTGATTGGTTTTAATTTGTGACATGTATTTTAAATGTTTTAATTATTTTTTGGATTGGGCTTGGGTGAGATGGGCTTGGTGTAGTTTTATGGGGTTTGGGGCTAAGGGTGTGTTTTAAAACAAAGGTCCAACAAGCGAACCCGAAGCGAAACAAGCGAACTAAAATCCAACAAAATACCAATTTCTGACTTTTCCCTTCCGACGTCCGTTTCCTGCGACTTCCGCGACTTAAAAGGTAGTGCCTCTAAATGAGACTCATCATAGGGACTTACATGCAAAAATACAGTGCCTACAAGGATGCAAAACCAAGAAGTAACATTCAATTTTTTCAAAGCCATGAAATTTCCAAATGACGAAAGGGAGGAGGAATGTTTCAGACTTGATGTAATATATAGTATCATCCATAACACAGATGCAATGCAACTTTCCACTAAAAAACTTGAAGCATGCATCACCAAAATGACTGACAGAGAATTAGATGATAATATTCTGGAATGCATCAACTATCTTGTTAGAGCCTCTCGCTTCAGATTGATAACACAGGTGGAAAGCTTGGAACTGCCGAAAAAGGGGCGAATCAAGCCCTCGATTGAAGAACCACCGTAGCTAGAACTAAAGCCACTTCCGAGCCATCTCAGGTATGCATACTTGGAAAACTCGTCTTATTTACCTGTGATTATTTCTTCGTCACTAACATTGGTGTAGGAAGATAAGTTGTTAAGAGTGTTACTTGAGCACAAAAGAGCTATTGGCTGGACTATAGCAGACATTCGAGGCATCAGTCCATCATTTTGCATGCACAAAATACTGATGAACGACGAGTACAAAACCACAGTGGAGCATCATCTAAGGATGAATCCAATCATGAAGGAAGTAGTAAAGAAAGAAATCATCGAAGGGTTGGATGCAGGCATCTTCTACCCTATCTCTGACAGTTCTTGGGTGAGTCTTATGCAATGTGTACCCAAGAAAGGAAGAATGATTGTAGTTACAAATGAAAAGAACGAGCTGATTCCAACAAGGACAGTGACTGAATAGAGAGTGTGCATGAACTACAGAAAGCTGAAAAAGCCACACAAAATGATCATTTCCCACTACCATTCATTGACCAAATGCTAGACAGATTGGCGGTCATGATTTCTACTGCTTTCTGGATGGATACTCGGGGTACAATCAGATTTCCATCGCCCCAGAAGATTAGGAGAAAACCATTTTCACATGCTCGTATGGTACTTTTTCATTCCACATGATGTCATTTGGAATCTGTAATACTCCTGCCACATTTCAATATTGCATGATGGCCATCTTTTCAGACATGATAGAAAAAATCATGGAAGTCTTCATGGATGACTTCTCAGTTTTTGGAAACTCGTTCGACCACTGCTTGCAAAATCTGGAACAAGTGTTACAAAGATGTGAAGATACTAATCTGGTAACGAACTGGGAGAAGTGCTACTTCATGGTATAGGAAGGCATTGTCCTGGGACATCAGATCTCACAGAAAGGAATCGAGGTAGACAAAGCAAATATTGAGACTATAGAGAAACTACCTCCACCATCATCAGTCAAAGGGATTCAAAGTTTTTTTGGGCATGCAGGATTTTACAGGAGATTGATCAAATACTTCTCCAAGATTTATAAACCATTATGTAATCTACTTGAGAAAGACGTGCATTTCCACTTCACCAAGGAATGCCACCATGCTTTCGAGATCTTGAAACAGAAGTTGGTCTCTGCTCCCATCATAGTAGCACCAGATTGGATGCTCTCATTTGAAGTGATGTGTGATGTCCGTGATTTTGTAGTAGGTGCATTTTTGGGACAACGAAAGGTGAAAGTTTTTCACACCATTTACTATGCCAGAAAAACTTTGAATGAAGCACAACTTAACTGCACAACAACTAAAAAGGTGTTCCTCGCAGTTGTGTTGTCTTTTGATAAATTTTGCTTCTATTTGTTGGGTCCCAAGGTGATGGTCTACACAGATCATTCAGCAATCAAATATCTGATCGTGAAGAAAGATGTCAAGCCCAGATTGATCCATTGGGTGCTTCTATTGCAAGAATTTGATGTGGAGATCTGAGATAGGTGGGGGACATCAAATCAAGTTGCAGATCACTTGTCGAGGCTCGAAAATGGAGGTACAATTGGCAATGAACTGACAATTAATGAAACTTTTCTAGATGAATGGTTGTTTCCATCAAGCAGTATGAAGTTCCATGGTATGCTGACTATGTGAACTACATAGTATCGGGGAAATGGCTGTTGGTATGGACACATCAGCAAAGAAATAAATTCTTCAAAGAAGTCAAGCATTATATCCAGGTTGAGCCGTACTTATTCAAACGTTGTGTTGATTAGTTATTACAGCGTTGTGTACCATAAGAGGAGGTTAATAGTGTCTTCAGCATTGTCATTCATAACCATATGGCGGACACTTCAGCGGAGACAAAACCGCGGCCAAAGTGCTACAATTAGGTTTGTTCTGGCCCACCTTGTTTAAAGATGTTCACTTATTCGTTCTTCAATGTGACAGGTGCCAGAGAACGGGAAATATTTTGAGGAGAAATGAAGGACCTCTTCAAAGCATTCTCGAAGTGGAGATATTTGATGTATGGGGGATTGACTTTATGGGACCCTTTGTTCCATCATATGGAAACATGTACATTCTGGTTGTCGTAGACTAAGTCTCCAAATGGGTTGAAGAAACAGCACTACCATCGAATGATTCCCAAGTGGTTTTTAAAATTCCTCAAAAATAATATTTTCACTCGCTTCAGAACACCTCGAGCGATCATCAGTGATGGTGGCACACACTTCTGCAACAGATACTTCGATACACTCCTGGCCAAATATAGAGTTACTCACAAAGTTGCTACTGCTTACCATCCGCAGTCTAGTGGTCAGGTTGAATTTTCCAATAGAGAAATCAAAAGAATCCTAGGGAAAATTGTTTGTTCAACGAGGAAGGACTGGTCTAGAAAATTGGATGATGCATTATGGGCCTACAGGACAGCTTTCAAGACGCCCATTGGAATGTCCCCATACCGACTAGTGTTTGGAAAGGCATGCCATTTGCCTGTGGAGCTTGAACATAAAGCGTATTGGGCACTGACAAAGTTGAATTTTGATCTGCAAGCAGCGGGGGAGAAACAGCTCTTACAATTAAATGAATTAGAGGAATTCTGCATCCATGCTTATGAGAATGCCAAACTGTACAAATAAAAGACCAAGAAGTGGCATGATCAGAAAATAGTGCACAAATAACTGGAACCAGAGCAGCAAGTGTTGTTATATAATTCAAGGTTGAAACTTTTCCATATCAAGCTAAAATCACGGTGGTCAGGTCCATTTGTGATCACCCAAGTGTTACCCTACAGAGCCGTGGAGCTACATGACCCGAACTCCAATGATACAACCAAAGTCAACAGCCAACATGTCAAACACTACTGGGGAGAATCCATCAAGCGTCAAAAAGAGAGTCCCACACTTGACGATCTAGCCTAACGTTCAGGCAATCATGTCTGGCTGAAGATATTAAACTTAGCGCTGGCAAAGAGGCAACCCAAGCATTCGGTATATATTGTGATATTGTGTGCTTTCTTTTGTGTGTTTCATTTTTGTAGGTAAAGTCACAAGTCAATATGGAGGAAACACTCGCAAAACTTCACAAGCATTTTCCTTCTCTCCCTCAAAACTCTCTGATGAAAGTCTACAAAGCACGCATTGAAAGAATGAGACTTATGATGATCAAAGGTATTCCTAGTGATATTCCTTGTATAATTGAAGCACTAGTTCGCTTGGCAGGTGAGTCATCTGACTCTTTCATTTCATTTATGTCTGGTTTAGAAAAAAGTACATATGCTTAGAAAATAAGTGCTAAACGTTTAGGTGTTTGTTATAAATGTGCACGTTGTACATGCAATACTTGTTGTCGTTCTTTAGGAATGGTGTCTCATAATCGCGATGATAAAATAAAATTCATTAGGGATGACATGAGTAAGGAGTTTTTAGATGATATATCATTGACTCTTGAGACGCATACCAGTGGATATGTCTATCACGTAATTCACAATTTACATATACAGTTTCGAAGAAAAAGACAACAATTGAGTCTCGAGAATCTGACTTTAAAAGACCATTTTTGCCAATTTAAAAGAAAATTGGATGGGAAGCTTGTCCCTGACCCATAGAGGTCATTCAAGCCGTTACTACCTGTACATATTATTATCTTTACATAATAATTTTGATTTGCTTTATTTTGATTCCTTTTATTTTCGCCGACAAGATCCAGACTTTTTAACTTTTACGATATATTTATTGTTCCTCTAATAATTGTCATTTAGAAAGTACTAGTGCAATTATTACTCACCCTTTTTCAGGATCTATAAATTTAGTTCGTCATTGCTCTCTTCAACACATCTATATTAGAGAGAGAGTAAAAAAAACAAATGGAAGCAACTTCAAGAAGACGAGTCGTTAACATATGTGTGTTTTGTAGGACTAGTTCTGGATCTAAACCAGAATTTGTTGAGGCATCAAATGAATTGGGTAGAGTCATGGCTAAGAGGAATATGCACTTAGTATATGGCGGTGGCAATCTTGGACTGATGGGTTACGTTTCAAAGACCATACAGGAAGGAGATAGTCAAGCTTTCGGAATCATTCCAAAACCTTTGGCGGACGCAAATCTTATCAGACAATCAAACGGAGAGGAATGCATTGTGTCGGGTATGTCCGAACGACTTGTTAAAATGATTAATCATGTTGATGCTTTTATTGCTTTGCCAGGTGGCTTGGGCACGATGGAGGAAATTTTTACAGTGATATCTTGGGTGAACTTGAACATACATCAGAAACCAATTGAACTGTTTAATGTTGATGGATTTTTTTACTTTCTTTTTGTGTTTCTTGAAGATGCCATGAGAAATTGGTTCCTTTCAAAACTCGTAAAACATATCCTCTTCATTGCCAGAACAGCCAATAATTTAATTGACAAATTCTTGACGGTTGAACCAAATATTGACCATATCTTTTCCAAGTTGAACTGGTCTGATTACAGTGGTAAGAAGCGTCGGATAAATATGGATCTTAACATTTAGTTTTCTTTTTAGATGTAGATACAATTGACAATTCCATGCTAACCAGGTACTATCTTCTAAATTTTTCTTCTTCTTTTTAAGACATTAGGGGCAATGTCTCAATTAGGTTTGGGTGAGGGGATAGTTTACTAGTATCTTATTTTTATTTTTTTCTGTGTGTTGTTTTTACTTCGTTATATATATATATAAAAAAAATGATATATATATATATATAAACCAAAAAAACCAAAAAATTGTTTTGATTTTTATGTTTTTAACTTTACTTACTAAGTGGAATTGTGTTTTGAGATAGTTGAGTAAGAAGTTTCCACTACTGAGACGTACCTAAGTTTGATTCGTAACAAGTTAATTTTTGTTTATTTCCTTTTGAATTATTTAAATTTGTGAATTCTCCACAATATTAATTAAATTTGATCTTCATATGCTCATTTGACAGGTATTATCAACATATATGGTAACATACGGACATGGGTCGTAAGTAAAAATTTTGTAATATTCAGTGCCCTGGTTTATTGGAAATAACACCTAAAAGCGATGGAATAAAAAAATTAAAAAAAATAAAAAAAAAATTATTGTATATACATAATTAACATTGCTCTTACTTAGTAACATGACATCTTGCCTCAGTAAACAATGATTGTTCGTGTCAAACAGTAGAGCCTGAGTTAATAATTAAGTTTCTACTTAGTAACCGGACGTCTTGTCTTAGTAAGCATGATTGTTCGCATCAAACGGTAGAACTTTTAACATATGAGATCCAGGCAATTAAGTCTGTAGGGGTGGCTTAACACTTAGTGTCCTAAAGCCAACTAGTTTGGGAGTCACTGGCCTAAAGCTCGTTACAGGGATTGAAGATTCTATATAAAAAAAAAAAAAAAAAGGTCCCTCACCAAAAAGGTGTGAATTCCGATATAACTTTAGGACAAAAATATTACTCTATTTTTCAATTATACTTATGAATATTGTGGTTACAATGAGTTGATTAATAACTTGTTGGTTGTGTATATGGAGAATGGTAAAAAGTATAGGAGAATTTACTTATATAATAATTTAGAAAGAAAGAAAACAACTATTAACTTGGATAAGAATTTCACTTTTTAACTTGTTTATTTTGTTTGTGTGATTTATTATACATTTGATTGACGTTTGTGGATATCATCGCTGTAAACCCTCACGAGACTATAACTCGTTCACTAGGGACACCTAGGGGTTTAAAGGCTTGTTGCATACGCTAAATGCAACCGTGAAACCTACGAAAGTGGCTTAGGTTAATTTATTTGAAAGTTGTTTATTTCATATTGTTTTGTTGTTTTGCTCGAGGACTAGCAAAATTTTAGGTTTGGAAATGTGGTGAGCGGAAAATATATCAATATTTACCACCTTTTTTACTTAATATTTTGTATAGTTTCTCGAGTTTTATGAAGTATTGATGTGTTTTTGTTTATTTTACAGATAAAATAAAATTGGGACTCAATGGAATCAATCAGGACGAAATGTGGAACAAATAAGGGCAAAAACTTGACTTTGCATTTGGATTTTAGAGGTTGGAAACTTGAAATGGCGTTCTAACGAAGTACAATTTCGGAAATTTCAACTTTGCTCAATTTTCATATTTTGGCCATAACTTTTTACTCTGGTATCGGATTGAGTTGATTCAAGTTCCAAATGAAAGAAGATTCAAAGATCTACAACTTTGATGTTCATAAGAATTTCGAATTTTGAAGTTTGCAAGACTGAAATTAATGAAAAATATAAAGTGTGTTATATGTAATTATTAAAGTCATTATCAAAGAAATATGGAAAATGAAAATTTATTTACAATTGTCGAACTTCCACCAAACATGCTTGCCAAATTTGCCTATAATTAGCATGCCAAATTTGATGTAAAACTCATACTTTCTTCGGGGGAATTTCCTTAAAATACTAAGAAGATAGTATCTTGTATGTTTAAATTTAGTTTTCTTGCATTTAATTTTTATTTTAGTAATAAAACTTTGTTTGTTTTACTTAAAGCATGAATAGGTAACTTATTTCTACTGGGGTGAAAGGTGAAATTTTTATTATTATAATTTAGATTAATCTCCCTTATTTTATAACATATATAAATTATATTAAAACTTGACTTAATTTGATACCGCCATTATGGAGAGTTGGACTTAATTAAATTAATTTTAACCTGACTTAATTGGATACCGCATTTATGGTCGGTTGGAATTAATTAAAATATGACTTAATCAGGATACCGTCTATATGGTCGGTTAGTAATATAATACAAATTTATATATTATAATAAGGGAGATTTCTAGATTTTAAATAATAAAAGTGGATCCCCAAACCCCAATATTTTATTTCATTGTTGTAATTTTTACTTTTTGGTTTTCAACTTATTGCATGATTTTTTATTTATTTATGTCTCAAGTATTCCTAGGTATGTGTTGTAACTAAATACAATATCTAGGGTTGTGATGAATTCCAATATCAATGGTTTTATAAGTTGATTTGTCTTGTGTCTTGTGTAATATTTTGGTTTATTTATTGAGTCTTAAACTTAATACTTCTTGTTAATTGGACACTAATAAGATTGATTTGGTAAACTTAAAATGAACTTGACGAAGGGATTTTAGGTTTCAGCCTTAGACTCAATAGCTCACGATCTCACATTTACTTTAGTGATTTCCTTCCAGGATAGACATATACATGTCGGGCGTGGGTAGCCATAATTGGAACTTAATCTTAATGAATTCAGAATAGTTCTAGAAGGTTCCGAATTAAAGTTAGTTTTGGAGCTAGATAATATTCGAAAATAAGAGTTTATACGTTGGAAAATAGGTTGGAACGTTTTAAACTAGAGTTTCGTAGCGTTGGAAAATGCGTGATTGATCGGTGAAATCACACACGTAACGCAAGCGCACGTATCGCTCAAGTAGTATAAAATGTATCGATCCCACGAGGACTTAATACCTAAGCTATCAATTTATGAAGTTAAATATTTACAAGTATCTAATAGATTGGTTGTTGATTGGATGGTGATTTTTGTCTGAAAAATAATGCGAAATTAAATTTAAGGAAAATTCAATATTAAGAAACTATCTAGGGTTGTGAATCCTTCCAATATCTTTTAAAGATGAAGTGGTTATCTCATGTTTGTGCAATATTTCGGTTTATTTGTTGGGTTTCTACTATAGTCCCAAGATCATTCAAGCAATGAAAATCAATGTGAATACAATAAAGAAGTATGGCGGAATCATACTTACAATGATCGGATTTGCGATGCGATGACAACAAAATTCTGCTCCAAGCTTTCTTCTTTGTTGGTTTCGGTTTTGCCCCTCTTTGTGCTCCATTTGTGTTATTCAAGCTCCAAGCTTTGATTTGAGATTCCATGCTCAAGTGTTTGTTTCCCTATCACCTTTGGATGACTCATTGGATGTGCTAGCATCATGAAAAATTTGCCACAAACCTTTCTATAACTTCTTATATCTCTCGGCAATTGAAAAAATTTGGGAGAGAAAAAAATGGCCCAAGGCCGAATGTGGAGAGGAGGAAGAGAGAGATGGTGAGGTTTGTATTTTTTGTATTTGGTTTTCCAAAAACTAATACCAAAAATGAAAGCCAAATATCAAAATAATAAAATATGATATATGTCTTTCAACCATCACATTAGTGTGTTTCACACTCAACCATCAACCAACAACTTACATCACATTAAAGTGATAAAGTTGACTAGTGATATGACGTTTGATGTGACTTCTGGGCCCTACTTGATTTGAAATGCGAGTGGGCCCGCAAACACTCCCGGGCTCGGGTTCGATAATTCCGAATTAACGAATTTTCCTTTGCGACGTAATTAAATCAAATTTAATTAAATAATTATGCCTAGCAAAATTACTATTCACGTCGCTAACGAATTAATTCTAAATTAACTCGTTTGCCCGAATTAAAATCTAATTTTAATTCTGTGTCGAAAGCTAATTTCGTATAATATATCGAATATATTATTCTATCGATTAATTCCAAATTAATCGTTCTCTCTCTTTAAATAATATTTTATCCCAGATAAAATATCTCTGTAATTAATCTCAGATTAATTTTCTCTCTCTATTAATTAATCCAATATTAATAATGTGCGAGTCATACGTCATCGGTGAATCTTCGGGAAGCGACCCATGAGATCCCCGGATATGTTGGCAGTAAATCTGTTCGTCGGACTATCCGAACACGTACGTACTTAGTACTACGTTTTTACCGATTTACAAGACATGGTTGGCTTCTAGCAAAGCACCGTGCCTACCCAATTCTCCAGAAATATTCTTAAAGGAATATGTAATCTGTATCAAGCGTAGTATACGAAGTATTGCGTATAGCGATCCAGTATCGGATGTCACGTGCTAGGCCTAGGGCTGGAATTGTGTCTGCCTCGTACGAAGCACATGTCGGATCTCTGATAACTAGTCTCTATAATAGAATAATCATGACCTAGTCAAATTATCCCGATGACTGCAGTACTAAAGAGTACTAGTTCCGTATCCTACGTGACCATCATCTCCACTATGACTGGAGTGATACTTCCATCTTGACATCACACCCAATACACTACGATTCTCAATATACCCATAAGAGGCGTACACAGAACCGGTTAAAGCCCTGGACGATCAAAATCAAAGTATATTGATTGTCGCAAGTATTAGCGGTGCAAGTCTCAGGTTAAGACCAAATACACCTACCCTGATTCGGACATCCATAGACACATAGTCATACTACCAATGGAATTCCGAGGGGTCTATCGAGAGCGAAGCTGTTTCCGTACCATCGGTAAACACAACCTACTATTACACTTGCATAAGTATCCAATACTTAAATATATGAGAACTATGTCGTTATGCTCCCACAACGCGCACAAGTGCAATACTAGTCTATTCCGCATTATCGATGTCCAATCTCGATAATACTCCGACTAGGGATTTTTAATGATTAAACCTTCATGGATTGATATTGTCTCATATCTTATCAATCTGGAACTAATCATATGGACTTTTATCATTTATATATCCCGGTAATCTAATTACAAATGATAAAAGAGCAATTTCCTTCGTCACATAGTTAATTTGTACAACAACACCATGATCTGTATAAAGAGTGATGATATGGGTCATAATTGTCCAACAATCTCCCACTTGGCCTATTGCCAATCACTCAAGTGTCCTACACTTGAACTTATGTACGGTTCGCTCAAACTTCTGTTGAGAAAATGCTTTCGTCAGCGGATTTGCAAAGTTATCATCTGATGCAATTTATTCGATCATCACATCGCCACAATGTATGATCCGAACGAATCAGATGAATAGTTGAAGTATATACTTGGATTATTGATGAGACCATTAATTCTTTAGCATGTGCTATAGCCTAGCTCAGCTGCTAACAGAACTACTTCTAATCCAATTAGGATTATTAAGATCCAAATGGCTTCTATTACTGCCTCAGCTGCAGTAATATTCTGCTTTTGTTGTTTATTCGACAACAGTATCTTGCTTGGAAGATTTCCAGCTCACTGTTCCGGTATTCAGACTATATAGTACCATTATTACGACTTATAGTCATTTTTATCGGTTAGGAAACTTGCAACAGTGAACCCAGTCACTTCAAGTTCTCCTTCTCCATAGCTTAAGAAAGCATCCTTAGATCATCTAAGATACGTAAGGATTTTCTTAACATCAATCCAGTGATTATCACTTGGATTGGCCTGATTGTGACTCCATGTGCTCAAAGCATATGAGACACCAGTTCGCGTACATTTATTTCAATGTACGAGTACTCGGAGAGTGCCAACAACCTTTAGATTTATCCCAGTAGATCTTTATTCCTAGAATAAAGGTTGTCTCTCCCAAGTATTCTACGGAGAATTTTCATGAAAGCCAAACTTTCACCGATTTTATTATGGGAATATCATTTCCAAGAAATGATATATCATCTTTATATAGGACAATCACTATCAGTGCGCTCCCACTAACCTCCTTATATACACAAGAATCATATTCATTTTGAATTAAATCATATACCATTATGATTACATCAAAACGATAGTTCCAAGAACGCAATGCTTGCTTCAAACTATGAATGGATCAATTAACCAGCGAACCTTGTTTGCTAGTTTTGGTACGACAAAACTGTCAGGATATTGTAAACATCCTCCAAAAGGTTTCTGTTTAAGGAAAGTGATTTTGACGTTCAGTTGTCATATTTCATAAATGAAAAATGCAGCAATAGCAAGCATTATCCGAATGGATTTAACCATGGCAACATTTAAAGGTTTCGTCGTAATCGACACAATGTTGATAACGATACCTTTTCGCTACAAGCCTAGCTTAGTACGTTGGATGTTGCCATCCATGTATGTCTTCCTTGAAGACTTGTATAGTACCAATAGGCACAATGCCTTCTGGTACATCAACTAATGTCTAAACTTGGTTGGTATACATGGAATCCATTTCGGACTTCATGGCACTTTGCTATAATAGGGAGTCGATACCTTTTATCACTTCCTCATACGTAGTCAGTTCATGTTCCTCAATAAGATTGACATCTTTATGAGGTGAGATCAGAAACCCATACCTCCCAGGTTGTTTTCCGACTCTCTCCGACTAACGCGGTTCTTGTGTATTCGAAGATTGTGGTACAGTTTCATCCTTGATGAACTGTTTGTGTTCCATTAAGGAATCGGTGCCTAGAACAGTATTACTCCGATTTTCATCGAGTTTTACTTTCCTCCCACTTACCACTGCATATAGGTATTCCTCTAAGGAAAACCGCATGGCGAGCAACAATTACATTGTTCTCTAGTGAGTTATGTAAGTACTATACTTTGGTTACCCTAGGATAACCCACAAATTAGGCACTTATCCGATTTGGGTTCTAGTTTGGTATCATCCAAACATATGCCTAGCATTTCCAAATCTTCAGGAATGAGAAAACCCAGTTTCTTTCATGTTCATATCTAATATGAAGTCTGTCAAACAGATTTTTATGGAACCTTATTCAAAATAAGTTTTGCATTGTATAATGCGTATCCCTAGAAGGAAATGGTAGCTCAGAGCGACTCATGATTAACCTTATCATGTCCAAAAAAATTCGATTTCTCTGTTCGGACACACCGTCAAATTGAGGTGTTTCGTGAAGAGTCCATCATGAAATAATATTATACTCTTTCATATATTCGAGAAACATATTGCTTAAGTATTTTCCATCATGGTCTAATCATGATGTTTTAATACTTTAGCCGATCTTTCTGTCAACTTCGTGTCGAAACTCTTTGAATTTATCAAAAGTTTCCGATTTGTGTTTCACAAGAAACACATAACCATAACGCGATGCCACATCCGTAAAGGTTACGAAGTGTTCATATCCACCTCTAGCCTAGCTAGACATGGGCCCACTTACGTCACTATGAACGAGGGCTAACAGATCGGTGGCACTTGTACTTTTACCAAGTAAAAGGTATTCTAGGCACTTTGCCTAATAAACTAGATTCATAGATATAATTTGAATATAATGAAATATGTCCTAGTATCCACTCTTCGAAAGTGTGGATATACGAGTCTTGTTTATTCTGTCCCAGACAACAATGCCACAAATAAGTCTCATCTGATAAATTCAGTTTGAGCTATTTGTTTGTCATGTTATACGTTTGAGCTTTATTTATATTCAAAATATAAATACTGTTATTCACATCTAATGTGTTTATCTCAATATCATCTTTATAAAATAAATCACTTTAGTGTTCTAGAATATAAAGGTACACCCGCAACGGGTTAAACTCTGATATAGAGATAATGTTTCTAGTCAAACTAGTTACATTATAACAGTTTCCTAATTTAAGTACACACCCGAAGTGTAGTTCCTAAACTTAGGCTTCTACGGTTCAAACAGCAACTTTCGTCCCGTTTCCGATTCACAAATCAATCTCAACTGAAGTCAGTTTCCTACTTATCAACATTCTGCACATCAATACATATATTTATGTACCACATCCAGTATCTAAAATCCAATTTTAAAACTAGTAGTGAACATGTTTATGACAAACATGCTTGAAGTCGGAGCCTTGCCCCGCCTTCACTTCCTTCATGACTACCTTGTCCATACGGCAGTCACGCTTCAGTGACCTCGTTTGCCACAGTTTAGGCAGACCTCTTGGGATATGTCATTTGTCTTCCTAGAAGACTGTGATGATTTTGCCTTTGCCCCTTTTAGAAGCTCTGGCTTTACCTCCTAGAGCATAGCCATCAACTCTCCAAGAGTTTTCTCTTGGTTCACAATGAACCTGCCCCAGCTTTCGGGTAAAGACTATAAGATCAAATCTTTGGCAGTCTCAGCCACGTAGGTAATGTCTAGCTAACCTAGCTGATCGATGTCAGCAATCATCTTTGACACCTAGTGCTCGACAGATGTACCCTCTGACATACACGAGCTAAAGAGCTTCTTATGCAATTTGTACTTCTAAGATTTAAGAATAAATCTATGAATATCTTTAATTTCATAATCATGGTACAAGGATCTAATCCTTAATTTGACGACGGAATTAAAGTGTCATTGCATTAAGCATAATGGATTGAGCACTAAAGTTATCATCACATGAATCTTCCAAAGATCATGTTCTACTATTTTCTTAACTCCGGGCTTAGGCCCGAGATGTTTTTCTATCAAATAAAGTAACTCTACTCTTCAGTTCCCAGGACTATCCTGAGATTTTATTCCCAATTTGAAAATTAAAGCCGTTTAAAGACATTTTCACCCAGGTTTATGTTTTAAACGCTAATATTTTAGTTATCTTGATTGCTATAGTCCAACTATCCAATCAACGATTTCGAGTACTATTGAATATAATGATTACTATAGTCTAACTATATAATCAACTATAATTTGATTAGTTAAATTCAAATATATTGATTACTATAATCCAATTATATAATCAACTATAAATTTGAAATAATTTGAATACAGTCCAACTGTTTAATTTAAAACAACGATTAAATATTAGTCCAACTAATTAATATTTCTGTATTGACGAAAAATTGAAATGAGCGTGTATTGGCAAGTATCTAAACGAAATTGCAAATTTAATACTTGCCTCCCACTATTTTTCGGCGAGCCTCTAACCCTCTGTTGAGTACTGGGGAAACCTTGTTTCCTAGTGGGCTAGGATCCCGTTAAATAACACACAACCTTGACTTTGGCCAACAAGTTGTATGATATTTAACTAGGTAGATCTCTAAGATCAATTAGATCTCATCCAACTCCTAGATCCAGTAGGTGGACATCCAAGTCCGAAACATATATCTTATATATGCCAATATATCCAATATATTCCCTAACCTTTTTCCTCTGAATCAATTAAGTCTTGGCTTTGGCACAACAAACTTAATGATTCCAGTTAAGCGGGACCCATTAACTTTGGAAAGCTTCGTAATCGATGTCGATGGACAAGAAGTGATCTCAACTTTGGCCAACAAATCACAACTTGGACAAGACATGCGATATGGAACAAAGCCTTCATGATTCAAACACATCCGCGATGGACAAAGGCCTTGACTTTGGCCAAAAAACTAGTGCCAATCTTGGATCTTGAGAATGAATCATTCAATGGAAGGAAAAACGCTTAATATATATTGAGGGTTTTTCGCGTAATTGGCAACCAATTAATTATCTTTGTTAAGGTCTCATCATACACCCTTTAAACATGCATTCTAAAAATAATAAGGCGCGTAAATAATTTAATAATGATATGCGGATGGATATTTAAAACACTTTGTTCCTAGAACAAATCTCTCCATTTCCTCTCTCCTCGCTAGCACAAAACTTACTTACTTCTACCCAATTACATAACACTTCTAAAGAAACCTCATTTACATTGAGGGTAATAGGTGAGAAGAGAAATATAAAGAGTCAAGAGGTAATAGGCTGGACATGCAGGTCCAATTAATAAATTCTAAATTTATTACAATAATTTCCAAAATTGCCCTCACCCATCTAATATCCATCTGATATACATTATTCATACATCACATCCATGTATTGACACAAAGCATGTTATCAATCAATCTAATCCAATTAATTAATCTGAAAATTAATGACCATCCAATGTTCAAACAACGATTTGATTTTGCGTGAGTCCGACTTTTTTAAGAATAAGTACTCAAAGTACGAATTCTCGAATTATATTAAACTATTACATTAAATCCAATTTAATTTGTATTTATACTAATTCTATATTTAATTCCAAATTAAATAATTACACTTAATAATGTGCCTTTAGCGACTTAGATTCTAAATCTAATCTAAACGGGTCTCAAAGCCCAATTAACATTCAATGTCAATTTAATTAAAGTCCAATGGGCTTTCAATTAATTTCTTAAGGCATTGACTTTGTCAATATGGGTCAAACTCAAATACCAAAGCCCAATTAAGGAATCACCCTTATTTGCCAAGAAACCAATTTAGGCCCATTAGGCCCAATTAAAATATTAAAGGTCCATTTAATTATATTTGGACTTTATGGTTATGGTTTTGGGCCCAATTGGATCCAACCAATTAACCTAAACTAAACTTGGCCCAACCAAGCCCATTAAGCCCAAATACAACTTTATAAGCCCAATTCCAAATTAAGCCCAATTAATTTAATTACAATATTCCAAGCGTTAAATTAAGTACCAGTGTTTCGACAACGACGACAAGCGTTCGAATTCTATCAAACGCAACTCAAACGTGATGCTACTGCCTGGAAATATTCGAACTCCCAAAGAACGCTACACAAACGTTTTCACATGTCATAACATGTAGACATGCATGATATTCAAGTCATAAAATATGATTTTATGTAATTTAAAAGTTAATTAGAATATAAGATGCATGTAACAGATTAATAAGATTAATTAGTTTAAAGGTTTAAAAATTATGAATTCAAGTTTTAGAAACAAATGGACCTTATGAGTACATTATTTTCCTTGGTATATCGGATGGAAACCCGGACGTAAATTCCATAGCCGGTTCCGAATGGAGGGTAATATGGTCTGCACTCGAGATACAATTCCACGTACCTTTGGAGTAAATAACTTACTTTTAATCTATTAAATAGTTTAATGACATATAGTCCATTCGTTGAATTCTAAATTTTAAAACCTATAGTGGACTAGTAATTTAAGAGTTAAATTGATTAGATCACTATAACAACTTGATTAAATTAGTTTAATTAAGTTAATTGGTTAGTAGAGACTAATCGGGATTAGTGAATAAAATTTAAGAGTTAAAATTGGTTAGATCACTAAGTTATCAACTAGTATTAATTAAGGTTATGACTTTAGCCGAGCATAATCTAAGATTTATAATATACTAGTGAGATAGAAATCTTACTTTTTAAAATAGTGAGTGGGAGAGGGGTATACCAAAATATATCCCGCGATCTCCATTGTTATCCAGAAACGTGAGATTCAATAGGCGCCTCGAGACGGCTTTGCTTTCGTCCCCTACGGATGGTGTCCTTTTTGGGTCAATATTAGGTTTGGATTCCGAAAGGATATGGACTCTAGATGTATCTGGTGATTTGACCTACCCTACGGCGGCACTTCACTAGTTAAGTCCAAGGGTTCCGAAATGATGGGTCACACTCACAAAGGAATGATAAAGTTGTTAATCAAAGCTTCTTTGATAAAAATAATGGTTGTTGATTAATATAGGAATAAGAGTTATTTCAGATATATTAATCAATTGAGAATGTCTCAATCTATCATGCGAATACTTGACCTACCCTACGACGGCACTTATTTTGTGGTGATAGATAATAGTGGCATATAATTCTTTTTGGTTTCTAATTCATTATACATTGATCATGCATCATGTTTAATTATATGCCTAAATGTTTGACAATTTTAATATGCGATGAATGAATGTTGAATGCGCGTTTATTATTTTTTCAGCCATGGCATCTGCAATAATCTTCATTCTCAAACAACAAGAAAAATTAACCGGGGATAATTATGTTAAATGGAAAAGTGACATGAATGTTATTTTGGTCTGCGAAGACCTTAAATTTGACCTCATGGAGGAATGTCCTCCTGAGCCAGCACCAAATGCTGGCAGAGCTGCATGTAATGCCTATAATAATTGGATTAAAGCTAATGAGAAAGCCCATAACTATTTGATAGCATCAATGTCTGAGAATCTTGCTGCACAGCATGAGCCTATGGCGACAGCATCAATGATTATGTAGTCCTTACAGAACATGTTTGGGAAACCTTCAGACCGGCAACAACATGAGGCAATTGCCTCTGTATTGTCCGCTAGAATGAAGGAATACACATCAGTCCGAGACCATGTGTTAAGGATGATGGCTCATCTTAATATGGCTAAAACTCATGGTGCACGTATCAATGTGCAAAGCCAGTGACAACGATCATGGAAACCCTTCCGAAGAGTTTCCTGCAGTTTAAGAGCAATTGTTCTATGAACAAGTTGACTTTCACATTGACTGAACTGCTGAATGAGCTCACCAATTACGAGTCCGTTATGAACGGCCCTCGTAGGCCCAATGCCGAGGCAAATGTTTCCGAATCTTCTAAATCTGCAAAGAATAAGAAGAAAGGCAATTGGAAGGCAAAGGCAAAACCAACGAAAAAGAAGAACAACAAAAGCTCCAAATGAACCAATGCCAAAGGAAAATGTTTCCATTATGAACAACAAGGGCATTGGAAAATGAATTGTCCAAAATACCTTGCAGAGCTTAAAGAGAAAAAGAATACAGGTAAATATGATTTACTTGTTATTGAGTCTCTTTTGGTGGAGGATGATAAATCCATATGGATTGTTGATTCTGGTGCCACTAACCATGTTTGTTGTTCTTTGCAGCTACTTGACTCATGGAGGGCCTTACTGAAAGTAGCTTTACCATGAGAGTTGAGACAGGGGATGCTGTTTCAGCAAGAGCAGTGGGAGTTTCAAATTTGAATTTTAATAAAAGTTATTTGTGTTTGAATGATGTGCTATATATACCTGGTTTTCGCAGGAATTTGATTTCTGTAACAAAACTTATGAAATGTGGTTTTTCTATTTCATTTAATAATAAGTCAGTTATTATTAGTAGAAATGGATTAAACATATGCACGGGAAACTCCGAAAATAATCTATATGTATTAAGGTCGTTAATGCATGAATCACTGTTTAATACTGAAATGTTTAAGATTGAAAGATCTAAAATTAAACGGCAAAAGATTTCTCATGATGATACCTATTTATGGCACCTTAGACTTGGTCACATTAACCTTGACCGGATAGATAGACTAATTAAGAAAGAAGTTTTAAATCAGTTAAAACTCAGTACTTTACCTGTCTGTGAATCATGTCTAGAAGGCAAAATGACAAAGAGACCTTTTACTGGAAAAGGGATAAGAGCCAAAGAAACACTTGAGTTAATACATTCGGACGTTTGTGGACCGATGAATGTAAAAGCCCGAGGTGGTTTTGAATACTTCGTCACTTTCATTGACGATTATTCCAGATATGGGTATGTTTACCTAATGCAGCACAAGTCAGATACATTTGAAAAGTTCAAAGAGTATCGTGCTGAGGTTGAGAACCAGTTAGGTAAAAGCATCAAAATTCTACGATCAGATCGTGGAGGAGAATACCTTGATAGAGATTTCGAGGAATTCTTAGTTGAGCATGGAATTTTTTCACAGCTCACAGCACCTGGAACACCACAACAAAATGGTGTTGCAGAAAGGAGAAATCGGACCCTACTAGACATGATGAGATCAATGTTTAGTTATAGCACTCTACCTAGTTCATTCTGGGGTATGCATTGCAAACTGCAATGTATATCCTGAATGTAGTCCTTCTAAGTCTGTTTCCTAAGACTCCCTTAGAGTTGTGGAATGGTCGTAAAGCTAGTTTGTGACATTCCGCATATGGGGGTGTCCGGCACATGTGCTAAAGAACAAGACTACTAAGTTGGAACCACGTTCACAAGTGTGCCTATTTGTAGGCTATCCTAAGGAAACTAGGGGTGGATTCTTTTATAGTCCAGAAGATAATAAAGTATTTGTGTCGACAAATGCTACATTTCTTGAGGAGGACTATATGAGAGAGTTCAAACCTCGAAGTAAAGTGTTACTTGAGGAGTTACTTGCTGGTACGACCAGTACACCATTGTCAAATGTTGACAAAGACATTACACCTTCTACATCTGAAAGTCAGATGCAAGTTTATCAGGATACCATACCACCTAGACGTAGTGGGAGGGTTGTAAGACAACCTGAACGCTATCTAGGAAATGGTGAGGTGCAAGTTGTTGCATCTTGTGATGGTATAGATGATCAATTGACCTATCGTAGTGCAATGGAAGATACTGATAAAAAGGAATGGCTCAAAGCCATGAACCTCGAGATGGAGTCTATGTACTCTAACTCAGTCTGGGAACTTGTAGACCAACCTGATGGGGTAAAACCCATAGGTTGCAAGTGGATCTACAAGAGAAAAGAGGAATAGATGGGAAAGTACAGACTTTCAAGGCTAGGCTAGTGGCAAAGGGTTATACCCAAAAAGAGGGAGTTGACTATGAAGAAACTTTCTCGCCAGTAGCCATGCTTAAATCCATCAGGATTCTTCTTTCCATTGCCGCATATTATGACTATGAGATTTGGCAAATGGATGTCAAGACTGCATTCTTGAATGGCAATCTTGATGAGAGTATCTATATGGTACAACCAGAGGGGTTCATTACCCAAGGTCAAGAGCAAAAAGTTTGCAAGTTGCAAAGGTCCATTTATGGACTTAAGCAAGCATCTAGATCTTGGAACATAAGGTTTGATACTACGATCAAGTCTTATAACTTTGAGCAGAACATCGATGAGCCTTGTGTCTACAAGCGCATCATTGATGGGAAGGTGGTTTTCCTTGTGTTATACGTTGATGATATTTTACTCATTGGGAATGATGTAAAGATATTATCGGACGTGAAAATCTGGCTAGCTAACCAATTCCAAATGAAAGATTTGGGAGAGGCAAGTTATGTACTTGGGATCCAGATCATTCGGGATCGCAAGAAACGACTGTTAGCAATGTCTCAAGCAACCTATATCGACAAGATTCTTGTGCGATTTGGTATGCAGAATTCCAAGAAAGGTAATTTACCTTTCAGACATGGAATTCATTTGTCTAAGGAACAGTCTCCTAAGACACCTCAAGGATTTGAGGAGATGAGACATATACCATATGCTTCAGCAGTTGGAAGTCTTATGTATGTTATGTTATGCACGAGACCAGACATCTGTTTTGCAGTGGGAGTAGTCAGTAGGTTTCAATCCAACCCAGGATTAGATCATTGGGTAGCGGTGAAACATATTCTCAAGTATCTTCGGAGAACGAGAAATTATATGCTTGTATATACAAGTCAGGATATGATTCTGAGAGGATATACAGACTCTGATTTTCAGACAGATGTCAATTTTAGGAAATCAACATCTGGATCAGTGTTCACCATAGGTGATGGGGCTATAGTATGGAGGAGCATTAAGCAATCTTGTATTACTGACTCCACCATGGAGGCTGAATATGTAGCAGCTTTTGAAGCAGCTAAGGAAGCAGTCTGGCTCCGTAAGTTCTTGGCAGATCTGGAAGTTGTTCCAGATATGGATAAACAACTCACACATTATTGCGATAATAGTGGTGCAGTGGCGAACTCCAAAGAACCAATAAGCCACAAGAGGGGTAAGCATATTGAGAGGAAATATCACCTCATCATGGAGATAGTGCAGATAGAAGATGTCACTGTCACGCAGATTTCATCCGCAGACAACCTGGCTGATCCGTTTACAAAGACCTTATCGGCTAAAGTGATTGAAGGTCACCTAAAGGGTTTAGGATTACATGACATGTCCCATTTTCTCTCGTCTAAGTGGGAGATTGTTGGGATTTATGTCCTAGAGCTTCATGTATTGTAAATGGAATTGATTATTGTAATAATAATAAATGCATTATTCATTTTATCAAAGTTGTTTGATTTATATCGCATATTGTCCAATTGTTTTGTTTACCTTGATAACTATTGTACCTTCAAACTTAGTGTTTGTTTGATGCACAAGAGGATTTAAGTCTAAAGTTAGTAATCTAAATAATCCATAGAGAGCAAACAAAGAGGGTACTTTGTTTGTGGCTTATCTATAGTTGTTGTCCATTCTATACTTGTATGACGACCTTGATCCGGGATCGTTCATGTAGTGACATGGGAATGGAGGCACCTTGTATGATGAGATCATATAGGACTGGACTCAGATAAATATGAATTTCTTTTAATATCCGTTAACCGAAAAAATTCATTTTATCTAATAGATGGTCATATATGGATTCGATCTTAATCCTGAGTGTACTACGAACTCCTGCATGACAGGCTATGTCTTTTGATTTACTATGGTGAGGTTGGTGTTGCATTCCCGGCCAATAACTACGTATTTTGGGGATATGGTTTGGTATGTAGCTGGGAACGTTTTACATAGATATGGAATTCACTCCTTCTTACGAGAAGCATATGAATATCTCTTTTAAGAGTTGATTCGGGACTTGAACAATTTGAGCGCTCAACTTTTCTATTGCGAATAGAAATTTTTATATTCATAAATGTTATGAATTAATTGTTCATTATAGAATCAATGGTGCTTAAGAGACAAAATATTTAGAGGGGTTTAACGGACTTTGACCCGGCTCTATTTATGAGATATTCGTGAAGGGCTATATCCATATGTAATGACTATATCGATGGACACCAAAGTTGTTCGATTTATTTAATCCATCCATACGGTAACGGAGTTCAACTCAACTACGAGTTTTTAGTGGAATAACGCGGAGTTAATAATTCGTAATATTTGATTAAAGAGTTTAATTAATATTTCGGAATTATTGGAGCTCGGAACCGTAGGTCCATTTGGTCCCCGTGCTAGCTCGATTAACTGTAGCAAACCTAATATAATTAGATTGTCTAATTATATGCTCACATTATATTTATTTATATATTATTAATGAGATTAATAATATTTATTGTCACAAATGAAAACTATGTTAAATTAGTTTAACTTAATGTTTTCTAGAATTCTTTGATTATGAGATAATCAAGTTAGTATAATTATTAGATAATTACTACAACATAATTGAAGGTAAATAAATCATTATTAATATATTGATTTTTATTTACCATTGGAGACAAGGCATATGGCTTACCATGTCATCCAAGCAATTATGTCTATTAGGTGGCTTGGATACACCTAATAGTTTTTTCATTAGCTAATGCATTTTATGCTTTGGTATGGCCTCCACATTTATGTGTTTGCCATTGAAAGAAAGCATTGAATGCTTAATGACAAAGCCATTGTCTTTAGCTTAACATTTCTTATGCTTTGGTATGGCATTCACATTTTTGTGTTGGCCATTGCAAGAAAGCATTAGATGCTTAATGACAAGGTTAGTTGGCTTGTGTAAGAGAATATAATCTCTACCATTTCTCTCACTTCCTAAGGTTAACACTTTGCATTCATTCACACAATTGTTGTGAGAAAGATTTGAGAGAAAAAGAGAATAACTTCAAATATTCACAAGTTTATGAGATTAATTGAAATTCCAAGAGCCAAACCCATTGTGACATCCTAAATCTCTAAATAGTTTAGAGGTTTAATCTTTGTGAGTGAAGCCCACACTTCGGTTTGTTGGTTTCGAGTCATAGTTCGGAAGATCGAGTGGTTGATCCAAGTGTTGGACACCAAAGGATTGATATTGCTACTACAACAAAGGGGAAGGCAAAGAAAATTTTGAAGATCCATACCGGACCGGTGCCACCACAACTTCCGCCGCGCTAAGGAAAATTATTTCCTACATGAACCACGTAAATCTCTATGATTTTCTTATTTGTATGTTAAGTTTATTTTCGGTTTCCTACTAACCAAACAAATTCACTGCTTATGAGGTTTGTTCGATGGGGCTGATTTCCAAAATTACCCTTGGAATAAAAAAATAGTTGTCAAATATCGCTCCCACTATAAGTTATAGGATAATTTTCTTCGATAAGAAAACAACAGAACCATTTAGTATCAAATACTTCGCAAATGATTCTGACATCCTATTGGACTTATATGGAAGATAAATGATAAACCTTTTACTTGTACCTCCGAGACGCAAGTACTTTCAATTATATAACTATTATACAAAAGAAAGATTCAAATCTTAAACTTTTCAAGATTCGAATTTTCTACCTATACATATCATATACGTAACTGTAGAAACTAATGAAACCTTAATTAAAAGGATGAATTAATGTTATTGGAGTATATCCCCAAGAGTATTGAAATTA
The DNA here is from genome assembly GCA_019454045.1 of Zanthoxylum bungeanum. Lineage (NCBI taxonomy): Eukaryota > Viridiplantae > Streptophyta > Magnoliopsida > Sapindales > Rutaceae > Zanthoxylum > Zanthoxylum bungeanum. The sequence goes on from SKCR01031143.1 coordinate 170,533, forward strand.
ATTCAGTAAAACTCAATATCAAATGAATTAAATCATATAAGGTTCGATTACTCCACTTAACCTATTCCATCAAGATGGAATCGTAGAAGAATAATATTGAGTAATCTTAGAACTTACTGCCATAAATTCATATGTTTGATCGTATCAAGCATTTTGAACAATTCAAAGACTCACGATGAATTTTAAAGATACAGTTTTCAAAACTTCAGATTGAATATCTTTGAACCAGTCAAAATATTATATCTATGTTTCATCAAAAATATTTAACTAAGTCATGAAAACTCATTGACTAAGTTACGAAGTAAAGAAAACTATCTTAAGTAGTTTACAATTCATTAAACTAAATACATCTAATGTATCAGTTAAATAAATCTTATGCTCTAATGACAATAATTGGTTAAATGAGATTTAATCACATTCGTGAATACAATATTCATTAAATGGATAAGGATATATGGTGTGATCTCGTATCAGACCATCATTTACCATACAGAATAAGGATCTAAAACTTAAGTGATAAAAACTCATAAAGCATTGTTCTAAATTATTTACTTAACCGAATATATTTCTTAATGTTTATCTTTTCATCAATGACACTACTAGTCGTATTAAAATATGTAACGATTATTTCTAAAGAACAAGTAACTATCCAGTAGTCACAAGTTCTGATATCATATATCAAAATAACCATTAAATAATATTTTAAATAACTAGACAAAAGATCTGGTATCCAATACCTATAGTTATCGTATTGTGAAAATCGATATTTTCAATACACAACTATACGCATCTCCTTTCTTTAGCTTTATAATTTACCTTCAACTATTCACAACAATTGTAAATAATTGATTAGCAAACTGTGTCAGACATATTACCTCTAAAGGTCACTAAAACCAAGAAACGTCATTATCAGATAAACAAATACCTAATGGGGTTTTCTTATTGCCAGTCAAGAATCTCGAGACATGAAATGGAGAGAATTATATCCTAAAATGGATATCTATTTAGATTACCTATCGTGACTTAGTAACTAAGTCACTAAACATCTTGATTTTTCAAGAAAATCAGAACAACAGTACCTGATGGTTTAGACTAATCTAATTATATCCACGTCTACTGGTATCTAAAACATATTCTAGAAAACTGTAACCATAAGTGAAGTCAGAAAACATATATAAAATATGCATGCAGTGAAATAAAAGTTTATTTCTATCTACATAATAGAATAAGGAAAACATAAGCGGAAATTTTCATAATATTACACACTGTTTTAGTTATGGATTTTTAACCCAGCAGTGCCTTCCACTATTTTATGCAATACCGTAATCCTCAACAAAAAATGAGAATCAATAATTAAATCGAATTCCATAATAGGAAGTGGACCCCGTGAATATATTTTGACTCACAGCTTTGTCACGTTCTCGCCTATGTATATTCACATGTAGACAACTCATTTCCAATCACACTCACTATGACTCCTGATTTTGGCCCTGACCGTTTCCTGTTGTGAAAGTTTTGGCAAGTTCACATGAGGCTTATCAAAGCTTCACTTGTTAGTGACAAACTCAAGTTACCGATGTAGTCTTGACAGCTTTGGCACGTTCAGGATTTCCACTTTCACTTGAATTTGTCTCTTATCATATAAGTTCTACCGGCGCAAATGAACTATTATCAGCCATAACTGCACAACTTTGGCACAATACAGCTACAACATCAAGAAAACATTTGCATCTGTACTGACAAAGCGGACCAAGAAACAAGTATTCCTAATATTAGTTACCTTAATGCCTTATTTAACGGGGATTTTCATATTGTCAAACAATCCGAAATTAATCAAATTGATTTCACATGCATGTGGAGATAATTAAATTGGATTAAATATCATATATCAAGCATGAAAATGTAATAGATGTAGGATCAGACTTGCTCTGATACCATTTCTTGGGGTTTTATCAAAGGCGCAGCGGAAGCGCTCAGTTTGGGCGAAATCGTAACTTAAAAAATTTTTAAACTTATCGAATAAATTATTCAATATCTAATATGAATAATTCATTCATATTTTACCTAAACATATTATATTTTTTATCAAAAATAATATAAATAATTTAGAAAACATCACGAAAATTTTACGAAAATATTTTTCCGCAAAATAGCATAAAATGCGTTTTTGCCCGAACCGACCAACCAATACACATGGGGGCTGCCCAGGTCAGCCCCAATAGTACTTGGGCAGTTCATGGGCTGCCCAAACAGTGACCAATTTGCTGTTTGGACAGTTGTTACCCGGTAAGCCCGAAACTCACCCGGTAACACCGTTTTTGTATATTTTCACTCCGAAATAATTTCCGAAAATTATTCCAATGCCCAATACACATCCAATATATTTAAATAATATATTTTTCATCACCAAAATTCCAGAATTTCCAAATCTGATATGGGTGCTAAAAATATCATTTTTATGTTTTAAATCCATTTTTTTCTCAACATTAATCATATTAACATTTACACCAAACAAAGCCACCACCAATGAAGAACTCAAGAACAATTCTAGGAGTTACAAGAGTGGTCATAACACTCTAGAATGGCAACAAGTCATCATATGATAAAATTGAACTAATATTATTCAATCTAACTTCACACATGCATCTAGCCTCCAAATCCATCCTCCAAATCAAAAAGCCCCAAAATTTAAGAAAGAAATAAACCCTAGAACTATTCTAGATATTAAAGAATAAGAAACAAAGTTTCTAAGCTTAAGAATATTAAAGATTACCTCAAAATCTCCTAATTTCCTTAAGCTTCTTCTTGATTTCATCACTTTCTCTCAAGTTTCTTCAAGAAAAAATTTGGGAGCTTTTCCATTGAGAGGATTTCGACCATGGAGTTGTAATGAAAGAGAAAACAAAATTTTTCACTTTAAATAATAGGGCTTGGACGAAATTTGGGGTATTTTGGTTGATTTAATCTAATTAAATATTAAGCTTTAAGTTACTTGTTCAATTTGAATACTCCAAGCTAAAAAGTCATGTCATTTGTTACCATAAATAAATAACACATGTCATAACAATTATTACAAATGAATATTATTTAATCTAATTAAACATACAGTTAAAGTAGACAAATTCAAATTGAATACTTCAACCTTAAAGTTTAATATTATTAGTAACAAATAATAATTAAACATATTACATAACAATTATGTAATATATATATATATATATATATAGATATATATATATATATATATATATATATATTATTTAATTATCTAAATATTTAACATTTAAATATCTAAATAAATAATTAATACAATTATTATTATATATGTATTTTATTTACACTAAATAACAAAATAAATATATTAATCACATGTGTCAAAATATCATTTGACAATTAATTAATATGAATTAAATCAAATTTTGCATCAAATACAAATATATATTAATTATTAATTGACTAAAATCCTCTAATACATGTATTTTCGTTTAAGCATTTAAACGATTCGAATTAACTCATTTAATCCGGTAAAGTATTATGAATAATCTGTATTATTCATAACGCTTTGCCCAAGTGCTCAACGAGTACACTTCATATTGTGGGACTCTTTAAGTCTATCTGTCACGGAATCCAATTTCGTGTCCATAATTCACCCACTCATGAATTATGACGACCACGGATAATCTCGCTAAACTATGCAAGTCGAGGTCATTGCATACGTATAATCCTTATGTCACAAGCTATCCATATTATACCGAGGATATAGTTAGGAACGTCAAAATCCTAAGGTATAATATAGTTGACTTATAAATTTACGATCTCTAAATAACACTCGGAACTCGCTTCCGAAGTATAACACGGCCATGAATTTACTAGATCGCAAACACATACAAGATACCTATGCCATGTACATAGGACTGGCGGATTCTATCTAATACTCACAGGATATCATGAGCATCAGTCCACACCTAAAGAGCAAGCGGAGGTTTGATCTAAATAGATCGGTGACGTGACTGCCATCAAAGTGTGGAGGATGTCTCATATATCCATAGTGGTATCGCAAGTCGAATGACTACTATGCTACTCGACTCGAGATGATTCCTATTGACGTTGGTGTACCATATATTATGAAATCTTCAGTGAGTCATTCAGTGTTTATCAAATAAACACATACACATCTATACGAGTCTCCTGAGACTCATGGTACATTGGGATAAACTATCAGACCAAGTCACAATATACGACATGTACTGGTCTCAGTGGATTTTATTAACTGACCAGTGTCAGTAAATCTTGACCAGGAACTTTATTTGAGAATATACAACTTATAGTGACGCTTCCCAACGTCAATTACAAACTACGTTGTAACTGCGCACTACGTTGTAAATCCTAGGGTCTTTGTCTAATATATACATATCACTAATTCATATTTAGTTCCAATCTAATCGTAATTAGATCGAATACATATATAAAAACAAGAGGTGCAACCATTAAGTAAGTAATATTATAGAAAAAAGAATTATTTGTATTCATGAATCGGACATAAATACGATTTGGATTGGCGCTCCGAGCACCAACCCTAACAAGAAGTTGTTCAACTACTCTCTTTAGGAAGAGACCTTGACAGACGGAGCACTCCCGGAGCAGATGGACTGCAAGCTATCACGTCTACGGAGCGTGTAGCAGTGGCCAAAAGGTTGGAGTGATGGGTTTATGCTGACAATAGGTGGTTGAGTCAGATGTTAGAGAAACTGTTTGTTGAGTGGTTGGGGAAAAAGAGCATGGGGCGATGATGACAGGGTGACATGATTCAAGGGTTAGCAATTTTTGCACTTCATTACTTGTAAAAAGCGAGAGCTTCCAAACTAGTGATAGAGAGAGAGTTGGTCGGTACCCGACCCCCTGAGAGATTTGTAAACCCGGTCGGTCTTGACCACAAAAGAGTAATATAAATACCCTCTTTGCTTGCGTGAAGGTAGGTTTAAGCCACTCTCCGCTGAACCACGTAAATGTCTGTGATTTTCTTGTTTACTTGCCAAGTTTGTTTTGGGTTCTCTACTAACTAAATAAATTCACTACTTGGAGAAGGTTTGTTCGAGTGGCTGATTTCCCAAATTACCCTTGGAACGAAAAACAGCCGTCAACAGATTTTGATACACAAAATAAAAAGAATGACATCATCCAAAAAAAAAAAAAAAAGAAGAAGAAGAAGGAAACTAAACACAGGGTAATAAGAATCTTCTTACCTGTGAAAGAGAATTTGGAACTGAGAGGATCACAAGTTATATATATGCTGGGTTAAGAGGACGGAAAAGAAAAAAACATTTCTAGAAAAAGAGAACAAACTGGGCTTCTCTCTTGCGCTTCAACTACTACTCACATTCTCCATCTGTATATACTGCAGAAAATAGAATAAAACATGCACTAAATATGGGCGCGGGGCTCCAGTAATTCTTTTACTGATGTCCGTTTCAAAATAAATTTGGACCGTTGAATCGAAATACAACAGTCGTCCAAATTTAGAATGAGATTTTTTTTTTTCGGGTTTTGTTGGTTTGAGCGCCCCCATGCCACTAATTTTGTATATACATGACTAGGACCAAAAAAATATAAAACCTAAGCATATGGATTGTTCAGATCTCCTTTTTAATGGGGCCCAAAAAAAATATAGAGTTAAAACAAATTTGTCATTTTTTATGTTGTGTCTGTAAAGACTGGAACTGGATGATCCAAGTTGAAGATTATAATGCCATTAAAATTGTATAAAACATTTTTAAGAAATATTGAAAATAAAATCCATGTCGGCTCATAGGTATAAAGAAAAGGATGATCACTTGTTGCTGACTAGGTTAATGAGATAGATGAATTGAGTAATTCTTTGATATAATATTGATATAAATGATGAGATATTATTAATTAATAAATAAAATATTTTAATTATTATTTATTTGATATTTTTTTAATATTTTAATATAGATAATAAAATATTAATAATTATTACATGACCACGGTTATATTATAAATTTTTTTAAAATAATGGAATATTACAAGGAAGGCGGGGGTGGGAGGAGGTGGTATATTATGTGCTGGGTGTATATGTCATCTCTCTTATAGTAGGCGAGCCCCGCACAATTGTGGGGCCCGTCTGTTATGAGAGAGATGACATATACACCCGGCACATAATATAATTTTCGGGGTGGGAGAGTGATATGGATGCACGTGGCGTATGGGATGGTGGGTCCAAACGGATGTGCTGAAAAGTTTGAGCCACGGCCCTTGTGCTGTTGTTTGGTGCCATGTTCAAACTTCAAAGTGATGTATATTGAAATTAACAAATTTTTTTTTTTTTTAAATGAAATGAAATTTATTCATAAAAACATCATAAAAATATAATTACATGGTCATATAATAACTCGAAAATAAATTTATGATATCATAAGATTTAAGTTAATTAGAATATATAAAACCTAATAACATAAGGTAAAATATGTATTATCGTTTCCCATAACTAATAAAAATACATATTTCATACCCAAAACTACTTAGAAACATGAGGAATTAGGAGTCCGGCCTGATCTCCTCACCTCAACCTCAGTGCAGAGTCGGTGACTACATATTCCCAACTAAAGGTGAAACAACATAAATCATACTTTGTATGTAAACTTTTACAACAACATACAACCAATCAAATACAGAACAATATATCTATGAGACAATGTAAATGCTTCGGGAAGTTTCGGAAAATTCTGGTCTTCACCACCTGATCTACACAACTAGTTCGCACGAAATCTTCGATATGTTGATGAAAATATTATTAACCTGCAAAAACAGAAGGAAAAAACCAATATAAAAGTTGGACATAAACCACTACGAAGAGTGGATCCACAGATCCAACATATTCGAGAATCAAAAAATCACAATTAAAACACCGGCAAAATCACACAAGGAAAGAGGAAAAGAAGGTTGCTGAATGGTTCACCGGAGGAAAATTCCGGTGAACCACCGCCATCACCAGAAGGAAGTAAAACAGAAGGGGAATAGAAAAGAGAAAAACGGGACATAGGAAAAGGGGATGTGAAAAAGAAAAAAAAAAGAAGAAAGAAAAAGGAAAAAATACAAGAGGGGACAGAGAGATGAAAAAATGGAGCATGGGTGTGGTGTTATGGAATGATTTAAGGGTTTTAGGTGAGGAATTATTTGTGTGGAGAGGGAGAGGGAGAGGGAGAGGGAGAGGTTGGAGGAGTTTTAGGATTGAAAGGAGTGTGATGTGAGTATTAGGATAATTAATCATGCAAATATTAAAATAATTAGAATCTATACTCCTATTGCCGCCTATACGACTGTACATTGTAATCACTTCTTAGTTTTGTCTTCCATTATAACATTCCTAGTGTTGCGTTTTAATGTTCCACTAAATTTCTTCTTCAACGCTCATACAATTATAATATTATAATATCAAATTATTCTTTTGACGTTAATTTATATTTTATTATTTGTTTCATAACTTATAATTTATCTTATATTTTCCTTACAATACTCTCTATCAAAAACACCCTAAATTTATAACAATAAACGCTCTATCTCATTAAACTCTTTAAGCAAGCAAATATGCTAATCAATTATTTACTTTGAAGCTTCGGCCAGCATATTTTACAATTTATTAATTAATGTCTTTAAATTACATCTAAGACCAATTATATTCGAAAATTCAGAGTATTTTTGCAAATAATTAAGTTAGATCTGCTTTGCAAGTGGATCACACGTCTTTCGACGCATAACTGAGACCAATTGACTTCTCATATTTCCATTTATTGTATATTGCTAAGATAAAAATAAGTTTTAAATTTACTTACGGTGGGATATTGTCGATAACTACTAATATTTCTCTAAAAAAATATCTTATATCTACAATTTAATGAATGATTATTATATTATAGATATGAAATTAGATATTCGTCATGGATATTAAATGGTTACGGATAATATATCAATCATCTGATATCCAACCAATAACTAGAGATGACATGGTGTAGTTTACTTGTTTTGAATTTAGACTTCAAAATTATGTTGAATTGCCGGTTTTGTGTTAATTGTAACCTTATATGTGGTAATTAAATTAAAATTAATCTTCAAAACTTTGTTGAGCAAATCATATTGAACTATTAGGTTTGTATTAAATGAATCAATTACATTGAATATTCATGGGAAGATTTATAATTTTCTTTTTAATTTTGGAAATATTTTAGACGAATACATATATCCGTATTGATGGACGGTTGAGGATGTTGATACCAGCCATAAATTTTACCGATTATGAATAGGTTACAGATACAAATATCTCAAAATTTGATGATATCATGTCTGTTGCCAACAAGTATTAGCTCACTTAGTTAAGATACCCTAGGTCTTGGTTCAATTATTTAAAATTGTCACATCTCAGCATATCCAAGACATGACCAGCAAGAGACAGTATCACCATCTTCATAAGCCTCTGACATAAACATGCATGACATAACATAACTTGTGAATGACCATGAATGAACATGTTCATGCAATTCTCATAACATGCCACAAAACATGACAATCTCTGAAAACTTGTATAACTGACTTATATTGCACATGAGTTACTTAAGGTAACTTTATAGAACATGAACCATGTGCAAGACATCATTCGACCTCAGGGCATGTAACAACAAAAAATGGGTCCATGAAATGTGCTCCTAAGACTGCAACTAGTATCCATCATCTCCAAGCTGGCCAGTCTGACAAAAGTGGGTCCTCACCAAATATGGATATTAACAAGTCATGCAATCAGAAACTGAGTGTTTGGGGGGAGAGGGAGGGGGAGGGGTAAGTCGTATGAACGACCAAGTGAGTGAATACTATAAGTAAAACCATAAAATGATATAACTTGTAAAACTACTTGTATTTTAATAACTCATATTCTTGAAAAACATGTACATATAAACATAAAGTTTAAATACAAAGCATAATCATGAAAACTCATATATTGTGTGCATGAAGTAACTTTCATGAAAACGACACCAATATCATAACCTGGGGACGTGAGACCCACTTAGCAGGAACCTAGCACTGCGTAAGCAGTGGAGCGTGTACATGAACATGGATAAGTCTAAGAGGGTTCAAGAACCATTAGACAACGTGAGCATACTCGAGTAACTATACATGAGTGGACGACACTCTACTAGCGTTTGAAAATATTTTAATACTTGTACAATTGAGCTTGAAATCAAACTGAATCACATAACAAAAAATTTTAAATCATAACCATGTAATATATCAAACATATAAACATAACTTGGAAACATATATATTTGTCATGATTCTTGAGATATATCATGTACTTGGGTTACTTAAAATAAAAGCGTAGCAAATCAAAAACATGCTTGAGTAAGTTCAAAATTAGATATTCAAGTAAACATAAATTTAATTTGTAAAACACTTGAAGTTTGAAAACATGCAAATTATAACATTCACTTAAAAAGATGGTGTCAAGTTCTACTACACGTGTGGTCTGTGGAACTGAATGGAATATCCTGCGTAGAATCTTCAAAGCATATGTTCAAGGTATGGTTAGTACAAATGAGTATTTACAATCCTAAACATGTACATGAATGATACATGTGCCCATGGTGACAAAGAAGCTTAGGGTGTTATCTAACATCTTAAGGTATGACCTAGAGCAAATTGAAATATATTCAGAAATCGATAACGCGTCGCGATGTAGGGCATTACGCGTTGTGACGCCAACTGAAGTAGCTCACGTCGAGACGTAATCCATTTTACACTATGACACACTCAAGGTAAATTTCGAGATAGAATGTCACATTTGACGTTGTGTCACGACGCATGTCCATGTGCGTCATGATGCAAGCCCATTTCCAATTCTGATCATAAATTTTATCACACTACAACAAGGAAAGACACGTCCACCCTCACTCTTGGTAACACTAAATTTCCACATTATCATCATATTTTTCAACATACAACATGATTTCTTACACCCATAGTAATGACTGTAGGAAATGTTGCATGAACTTTTCGTAAAACACTCATTGAGCAGCAGAAACGCCATTTGGCTAAGGGAAGACCTTGAAAAATATTTATGTCTTTTCCCTCTAAAAGCCAAATCTATAGGCTATTGTTTCGTGTTATTTTGTGGTTACTTTTGACACCAAACAGCCCCCACAACAGTAACAAATTTCAGCAGTTCGCAACATCGAAAATTGCTCACTGCACACTGAAAAAATCTTGTTCTGTTTGCTATTTTTCAACAACAGTTCTGGGCAATATTTTCACTCTAAAACAGCCCCAAAATGTCTACAAGTCAGCCTTTTGTGTTCTCAAATTTTTTGTAAAAAATACAACAAAAACAAGCCATACAAAGTAGTGAGCAGTTTTTTCTGTTCACTATCGTGAGTGAAAAATAGAGGAAGAATACATTTTTGTTTCGAACTCTAAATGATATTTCGTGTTATGGCTCGCTACTAACAAAAGGAAGTGTGGGCTTCACATATAAAATTGATCTCTAAACTTTTTAGAGAAAAAAATTCACATAAATATTTTTTTCCTTTTTCTTCTTCAACTTTTGAGAGAAAAATGAATTGCAACTGTGGCTATGGTTATTTACAAATGATATTGGATTAAGAAGAAAAACAAGTTTTCCTTTTCATATGCTAGGGTTTAGGGTTATTAATTTATAATCAGAATTAAAAAATTAACTTTATAGAAACTCTTGCATATTTTCGGCAAAACCTCACTTTTTCAACAACAAAAAAAAATTAAAAAAGAAATTGTAACTTCCAATTTTGAAATAATGAGTTTTTAAAATCAAATTTTCAAACTCATAAATTTCAAAAAATTAATTTTAAATTATAAAAATATAATTTAATAGTTACAAAATTTTAGAACCATTAAATGATTCTCTCATAATTATTAATTTCGAAGAACTTTATATTAAACTTATTGAATATAAATTTCAAGTGCGACTTTAATTATTAATAATATTAATAATTATAATGCATGTGAGTTTGTAATTGAACTTCTAATTATATATAATGTAACGACCAGGAATTTCAATCACAGTTACACTGTAAAATAAGTGTCACATAATATAAATCACGTTTGGAAGCATATACCCTCGTGAGTTGATTCTGGGAACAATCGATAAATTCTTCGAGATTCCGATATTAGATGTCACGATGTTCCACTTCGGCTAGCGCATGGTATTTGGGCCGTAACTTTCTCATACGAATTTTGATATTTATGAATTTTATATCTTCGGAAAGCTGATATCGAGATCTACAACTTTCGCGTTGAACATTTTTCCAAGTTCAGACCAGAAGGAAGTCAAAAACGTAGATTAAGAATTCGGATGAATAGTACCCGATGGCATTCTAGTAAATTCTAAAAGTTTCTTCAAACTTCTACACAGTTCATTAATTCAAATGACCAAGTATAAAAGGAAACACTATTCATATGTTCCTAAAATGAGAGGAGAAAGGAAAAAATGTAGAGGAGAAGTAGAGAAAAAGAAAGAAGAAGAAAAGAAAGAAGAAGAAGAAGAAGAAGAAGAAGAAGAAAGGAAGAAGAAGAAAGAGGAAGGAAATGAAGCAAGATGAAGCAAAGATGAGCATGGCATCATTGAATGATTTGAGGAATGGTGGAATTCAACAAAGATGAGGTACATTCATTTGACCCAAATTTGGATTTAAAAATTTTGGTTGTAAAGATGATTTGTTTATGATAAGAAACTTATTTGGCATTGTCATTGGTTGAACAAATTAAGGATTAAATACATGGAAACCCTAGATAATGAGGAATCGGGATCATGAAATTAAGAGTTGAGTTAGATTGAAGAGTGTTGGTTTAGTATGTATTTGCATTGAAACTTAAAGAATTGATAAGTAGAAGTTGTAATATGAAGTATGGAATTGTATTTGGGAATGTAGATATGAAAAAGATGAATTTATGCAGATTTGCTTCCGGACTACACGCGTCGCGACGCAAAGCACCTCACGTTGCGACGCGTACTAAAGAATTTGTGCAGATTTGCTTCGGGACTACACACGTCGCGATGTGAAAGAACTTTCGTCGCGATGCGCACTGGAAATTCCAGGAAACTCGTTTCTGGAATCAAGTGCGATGTCTTACTTCACGACACGAACATCAGAATTTCCCAAAGCAGTTTTAAACCACCCCAGTTCCACCCTAACGTGTTAGAGACCACTCTTAGGGTCTCGTATCAGTTCGCATACACACATTACATCTTATTACAATAATGATATACCAAATTACGATATCATGTACTTGAATTTAGTAGTTTAGCCTAGTTCCAAATCTTATCTCGTGGTTTTTAGTCTAATTAAGTTATCGCTTATAGACCATTGCAGGAGTTGCAATTTCCTTCGATGAAGCGGTATAGCTCCAGCCAGATTCCAATCAGTGAGTGGATACTTTTTTTTTCCAGTTGATTTTTTCATTTATGTTATTTAAACACATACTTACTTTCAGTATTTAGGGCGCTAGCCACATTTGATTTTTTGATGCTATTGAAAAGAAAATGTTTTATACAGTTTTGAGATTCAAAACATGATTTTTATAATTTCAAGGCATGGGGAAAAACCCACCTCAGTATGTAACTTATGGATTTGACAGATGACATGTGCACATGTAGAGGACTGAGGGGACGGTGATACGTAACGCCCCCAGATCCTAGTTCAGGACTAGGGATGACAGATGCCCCTAGATCCTAGTATCAGAGCTTGGAGGGTAACATAGATCCGCACCCCAGTTCTAGTTCAGTGGCTTGGGGGACGGCGATATGTAACGCCCCAAGACCATTAGTTTCAGGGACATGAGTGGCATGCTTTGGGGGATGGTGATACGTAACGCCCCAAATTCATGGACTTACATTTCTGGCTCTAGTTAGATGTATAAGGGGACGGCAATACGTAACGCCCTCATACATCAGGTTTTCAAAGACATATACATATTTCAGAAAGCGTTTTCAGACACAGACTTTCAAAGTTAGTATTCTAGAGAAAGATTTTCTAGAAAGACAAGTTTTCAGAAACAATAGATTTATAAAAAAAACTTTTAGAAAAGATAAGTTTTATTAAAGAGATTTCAGACAAAGTTTTCAGAAAAAGAGTTTTTATATAAAGTTATTTCTGGAACTTTGATTTTAGAACCAAATATTTTTATATCAGTATTTCAGTTTTCATCCACTCAATTAGGTCGTACAACGATCTAACCCCTCACTCCCACCTTTCTATTATTGCAGGTATTCTCGAAGGACGAGCTTGGGAGGATGGATACTGATGCAATCACTAGGGTATGGAGTCCACCAGTTCAAGTCAGAAAGAGTAGAGTCCAGTCAGAGTCAAATAGAAGTCATGTTTTAGTTTTTGGTTATGTGATAGTCATTATAAAAACATGTGTTGTTATATATACAGTTACTGATGTTGAGTTTGCATGTTAAGTTGTTAAGCTTGGGCCACGGTCCCATACATAAGATATATAATTAAAGAGTATTAGAAATTGTTTATGGTTGGAGAGTCAGAGGCTCAGGGGAATAGTACAGCATATTCCCTGCCGGTAACATCTCCCGGATCGGGGATGTTACAAAGATGGTATCAGAGCATGGTCTAGGGAGTCAGTAACTGCAGTGGTAGAGTGTTGGGGTTTTGTATACATAGTATGTCTGGGATGCTCGTATACGAGGCACTACTTTTCTAGTATCTGATCCTCGAGTACGTCCTCAAGTTCTATAGACAGGTTAGTAAGTTTTCCTAGATCATTCAAATAGTATTCCCTACGAGAACAACTATATTATAGATCCACGCTAATAATTTTCCTGAAGATATTCCGACCTATTACCAGAAGTACAAACGAGATATAAAACCAGAAAGTAATATTCTAAGAAAAGTTACCCAAGCGGGTGGAAAAGAAAAGCTAGAAGAAAAGTGAGGAAAGATGTAAGAATGTTAAAGCAACCAGGTGTAAGAAGAGATAGAGATACGGAATCAGATCGATAAGGAAGTACCAGAACCTATAGTAGTAAAGAGAATAGAAAAAGCCCGAGCAAGTGTTAGAGTGCTTAGTAGATGTAAGATTCCTTCCTTCCTGGGAGAATTCTTTCAAACAGATTCCTGAGCCTCGAGTGTCTTATATAGATAGTGAGTTTCCCGAGTAATAAGGAATAGCCAAAAAGATAACATAAGCAAGAAATCATAATTAGTCGTGGAGGTTTCTAATAAATGTGAGATGCCATAAGGATGCAGAGATTCTAGATTCCCCAAACCCAGGCCTATAGGCAAATAAGAGGAATTACGTCAGAAAAATGATTGGTCGCTCTGACCAAAGAATCCAATAGACAAGGCCCCGACCTACCCAGATCCTCACCCCTCCGTGATGCCACCCAAGGAAGCTGTCCTGATGGAATCTAGCTCATACCTACCTTACATGAGAAACAGACTCCACCAGGACACATAGTACCAGAACAAGAATATCGAAACTCATTGATGCATAAGATGTTTGCTCTAATCCCTACCAGGATAAATATAGATGACCATAATAAGCCTGACGATAGTACATCTTAAGAAATGAAAGACCTTGAAGGTAGACCATCCAGAAAATGATTAAAGAAGTTTTCAAGGATATAAAGAAGATAACTTAGTATAGTCCAAAGATCAAGTCAAGTCAGCGCGAGGCTTGCAAAACTAGTAGGAGTCCACAAGATAGATCAAACGTAGTAGAACCTACAGATCAGCCTAAGTCAGTAGAAATCTGTAGAAGTATACAAGAATAGACCTGTGAGATTAGAGATATTTAGGAGTGATAAGAGTACCAGTATGGACAGTAGAACAGAGTATTATAGTTGTGATTTATAGTAAGAGCAAAAAGCATAGATCTAGGAAGTAGCCAGAAGAATTAACCAACATTAGCCTCAGTAGCATGGCGTAGAGCAAAAAAATAGGATATGAAAGCAGTAAGCAGGAAATAAGAAGTGATAAGAGAATTCAGTATGTATAGTAGCATAGATAGTGTAGCTTTGAGATAGCAATATAAGTAAAAACCTTCGAGTGATTAATAAAAATAAGGAACCATAAGGCATGGATTAAGATAATTCAGTTTCCAGCAGTATGAATAGGAATTTTTCCTTTCAATAACCCCCGACTATGGCAAGTATTTAGACACCTAACCAGACACGTGAGCATGTATCCATTCCCAATGTAGAACCCAGTAAGAGGAAGAACAAGCAAAGAAGAGTACTTCACAAGAGAGATGGATTATGAGGCGCCTGGTTGGTTGAACCAATAAGTAAGTACAACAAAACATAGATAAAAATCACGATATGGTAAAAAAATCCTAAATAAGATAGAATAGTTGAAGTCATAGTAAATCAAGTCATATCTAGAAGCCATCGTTGAATTAATGAATCATTAAAGAAGTAAAGATTTTAGAAGTACAAAGAGATAAGTGAGAACGACTCTCAGGAATATAGTGAACAACTTATAAAGAGTCTCATGGTATTGAGAAGGAAAGACTAGGTAAAAAGTAGTACCCGAACCAAGAAATTTAGTAGAGATGTCTTAAGCAATCAAAGTTGATGGAGTTTCCAGGGAAATAAAGATATAAGGAGTTCAAGAAACTAAAATGAGTAGGAAAGTCAAATAATAGAGTAAAATTAGTAAGGAAAAATAAAGTAAGGAAGAATAACAGAGGAAGTACGATAGGAGTTTGAGAGAATTTGAACCTTACAAAAGGTCACAATAAGAGGTGGTATCATCGAAAACTGGAAAAATGAATCAGTAGTGAAGTTGAAATATGAAATTCAAATAGTTCCTAGTAGTAGTACCCTAATGGGGGAGCCAACACCAGATATGTAAACAACAGAGTCATAAGCTTATAGATGAGCAGCATAAGCACCTACAGCACGAGTAGCCAGTGAGAACACTACCACCAAAAGATTCCAGGAAAAATCTCTACCATCCACACCCTCGTTAAACAACAGCAAGGAAGATGGACTTCTATGTTCGCCTTAAGATATCCTCAAAAACGAGATAATGCATAGTGAAAAAAGACTGAAGCATAAAACCTTTAGATATAATACAAGAACATAATAGAAGAGGAAATAGTTCTAAGTGAGAGATCTCGAAGAGAAGTTATCTAGATGAATCAATGAAGAGAGAAAGTAATAGTTAAGCAATGACGAGAATGTAAAAGAAAAACATTAAACATGACTAGGGACATGTGAGGGGTGACATCCTTCGGATAAGGAGACAGAGATACAGACCATATAAGTTTCAAGTACATAACAGAACATGATATTAGACGAAAAGGTCAGCAAGCAAAAGATTTGGAAATAAAACGGTCAAGATGCAACGATAGTAAAAGGGAATACTAAGTAAATGTTGGTAGAAGTGTAGAACAATATAGAACACAGAAAATAAGTTTACTACAATATGGTAAACCATAAAGAGAAAGTATCCTAGCATATAACCAGGTTCAGAAATCAAATTTGTGTAGAACTTCGTAATCAGATTTATAGTAACAATGGAAGCAAAGAACAAAAGAGTATGAACTTTAGCCAGGGCTAAATCGCCAATACTGATGTTAATAGCAGTGAATGCGGTTTAGACACCAAGTTGCATGCAATTAAAACTAAATTTTTAGCTAATTAATGAGAACCACTAGGAAACTACCCATAAGCAATAATTTAAGTGCCAACGTCATCGGTAGACAACATCAGCAAGCTAAGAAGCCCTAAGTCCCCATAGATAAGCAGAATTATTGGAATTTAAAGAGAGAAGCTCATAAGCAGTTGAAGCTTGGCAATAAGAATATAGAGAGTTAAGTAGATAAGAGATGAAAAAGAATATTAAGATTAAGTTGGACAAGTGGAGCAAAAGGAGTATAAAGTACAAGCATTGTTAATAATGACAATGACCACTCCTGTAAACTTATCGAATTCCAAAAATGGAGTATGGGAAGCCTAACCGTGGAGACATCAATATTTTTAGTGAGGGTCAAAGGTACCAGTTATTAAGAAACTGATCAAGTCAAATGATTGTTGAGCATTACTAAAGACCTAGAGAGAAAAGATTTCATGAAGATAAGGATAGTTGAGCAAATATAGAGGTCCAGAAATGAGGTAGATAAGAATACTTTAGCGAAGATCTTATAAAATGAGAACGAGGTAGTATTTCTCAGTAAAAAATCGAAGGAATATTCACTGAAGTCACAAACTCTGAAGCAGCTTACCCAAGTATGACAAGAGGTATGATGCATAAGTTAGATATTAAGAATGATGAAGAATATCATATGCCTACTAGTCAAGTGGCAAATGATCAGTCGGGCAAAGGCCTTAGTTGTTAAGTCAAATAGAATCCCCGATAACATAGTATAGTTTCAGAAAAATAAGCGTTCACATAGATAAATTAGAGTACAGTTCTAGTTACGACTTCCAAGTCATGACATTCTAGATTCAGCATGATCACCACATTGTCCTGAGGTGTAATATTAGCACACGGAAAATTATCGGGTAGTGGTATTGTACAGTGGATGAGGCAAAGGTGATAGGTATATATTCAGTTAAAGCTGATGGTTTATAAGGAACGCACGAATCCTGTGATCTATAGTAAGATCTCAAGTGTAAATAGGATTTGAGGACAAATCCAATTTTATGAGGGGAGAATTTATAACGCCCATGAATTTCAATCACGGTTACACTGTGAAATTAGTGTCACATAATATAAATCATGTTTGGAAACATATACCCTTGTGAGTTGATTCTGGGAAAAATCGATAAATTCTTCGGGAATCCGATATTAGATGTCACGATATTCCACTCCGGACAGCCCATAGTATTTGGGCCGTAACATTCACATATGAACTCCAATTTTTATGAATTTTATATCATTGGAAATCTGAGATCGAGATCTACAACTTTCGAGTTGAATAGTTTTCCAAATTCGGACCAGAAGTAAGTCAAAAATGCATATGAAGAATTTGGATGAATAGTACCCGATGCATTCTAGTAAATTCTAAAAGTTTCTTCAAACTTATACACATTTGCTTAATTCAAATGACCTAGTATAAAAGGAAACACTATTCATATGTTCCTAAAATGAGAGGAGAAAGGAAAAACATAGAAGAGAAGAAGAGGAAGAGAAAGAAGAAGAAGAAGAAGAAGAAGAAGAAGAAGAAGAAGAAGAAGAAATGAAGAAGAATAAGAAGAAAGATGAATGAAATGAAGGAAGATGAAGCAAAGATGATCATTGCATCATTGAATGATTTGAGGAATGGTGGAATTCAACAAAGATGAGGTTAGGTCATTTGACCCAAATTTGGATTTAAAAATTTTGGTTGTAAAGATGATTTGTTTATGATAAGAAACTTATTTGGCATTGTCATTGGTTGAACAGATTAAGGATTAAGTACATGGAAACCCTAGATAATGAGGAATTGGGATCATGAAATTAAGTGTTGAGTTAGATTGAAGAGTGTTGGTTTAGTATGTATTTGCATTGAAACTTAAAGAATTGATGAGTAGAAGTTGTAATATGAAGTATGGAATTTTATTTGGGAATTTTTGCCTGAATTTTGGCCTAGCGTCGCCACGCAAAGCACTTCGCATTACGACGCGTACTGGATAATTTGTGCAGATTTGCTTCTGGACTGCACGTGTCGCGACACGAAAGAACTTGCGTCGCGACGCGCACTGGAAATTCTAGGCAACTCATTTCTGGAATCAAGCGCGTCACGACGCGAAGTGTCTTGCGTCGCGACGCGAACATCAAAATTTCCCAAAGCAGTTTTAACCACCCTAGTTCCACCCTAGCGTGTTAGAGACCACCCTTAGGGTCTCGTATAAGTTCGCATGCACACATTACATCTTAGTACAATCATGTACTTGAATTTAGTAGTTTAGCCTAGTTCCAAAACTTATCTCGTGGTTTTAAGTTATCGCTTATAGAACATTGCAGGAGTTGCAATTTCCTTCGACAAAGCGGTATAGCTCTAACCAGATTCCAATCAACGAGTGGATACTTTTTTTCCAGTTGATTTTTTTTTCATTTATGTTATTTAAACACAGACTTACTTTTAGTATTTAGGGCGCTAGCCACATTTGATTTTCTGATCCTATTGAAAAGAAAATGTTTTATACATTTTTGAGATTCAAAGCATGATTTTTATGTTTTCGAGGCATGGGGGAAAAACCACCTCAGTATGTAACTTATGGATTTGACGGATGACATGTGCACATGTAGAAAACTGGGGGGACGGTGATACGTAACGCCCCCAGATCCTAGTTCAGGACTAAGGATGACATATGTCCCTAGATCCTAGTATCAGAGCTTGGATGGTAGCATAGATCTATACCCCCAGTTCTAGTTCGGTGGCTTGGGGGACGGCGATAGGTAACGTCTCAAGACCACTAGTTTCAGGAACAGTAGTAGGATGCTTTGGGGGACGGCGATACGTGACGCCCCCAAAGTCATGGATTTGCATTCCTGGCTCTAATTAGGTGTATGGGGGACGGAAATACATAACGCCCCCATACGTCAGGTTTTCAGAGACAGATACATATTTCAGAAAGAGTTTTCAGACACAGACTTTCAAAGTTAGTATTCCAGAGAAAGATTTTCTAGAAAGAAATGTTTTCAGAAACATCAGATTTATAAGAAACTTTTAGAAAAGATAAGTTTTATTAAAAAGATTGCAAACAAAGTTTTCAGAAAAAGATTTTTCATATAAAGTTATTTATGGAACTTTGGTTTTAGAACCAAATGCTTTTATATCAGTATTTCAATTTTCGTCAACTCACTTAGGTCGTACAACGATCTAACCCCCCACTCCCAGCTTTCTGTTGTTGCAGGTATTCTCGAAGAACGAGATCGAGAGGATGGATACTGATTTAGTAACCAGGGTATGGAGTCCACCAGTTCAAGTCAGAAAGAGTAGAGTCCAGTCAGAGTCCAATAGAAGTCATGTTTTAGTTTTTGGTTATGTGATTGTCATTATAAAAGCATATGTTGTTATGTATACAGTTACTGATGTTGAGATTGCATATTAAGTTGTTAAGCTTGGGCCACGGTCCCATACATAAGATATATAATTAAAGAGTATTAGAAATTATTTATGGTTGGAGATTCAGAGGCTCAGGGGAATAGTACGACATATTCCATACCGGTAACATCTCCCGGATCGGGGATGTTACATATAATTTACTACAGTATATCAAGCTAGTACGGGGACCAAATAGACCTACAGTTCCGAGCTCCAATAATCCTGAAATATTAATTAAAGCTCTTTAATAAAATATTCTGAATTATTAAATTTTGTTTATTCCACTAAAAAACTAAAGTTGAACTATCGTCGTTGTAGATATTTTATATAAGCCGAACTATGTCAGAGTCCACCGATATAGTCATTACATACAGATTGACCCTCCATGAGTATCTTATAATTAGAGTCGGGTCAAAATATATGTTATACTCCTCTAATTATTTTTGTACCTTAAGTATCATTCATTCTCTATTGAACCATTTATTTATAACTATTATGAATATTAATCTTTTTATTCGTAATAGAAAGACTTGAGCGCTCTAACCGTTCAAGTACCAAATCAACTTTTAAGGAAGATACTCATCTATTTCTTGGAAGAATGAGTGGACTCCATAACTATGTAAAACGTCTTCAACCACACACCAAACCATGTCCCTAAAGTACGTAGTTATTGGTCAGGATTTTTTTACCAGCCTCACATTTGTAAATAAAATGAAAAATCTTGTCATGTATGAGTTCGTTGTACACTCAGGACTTAGATCAATCCATATATGACCACCTAGTAGACTGATATGAATTTCCTTATCTAACAGATGTTATAAGAAATTCATTTATGTCTAGGTTTAGTCTCATATGATCACAACATATAAAGTGCCTTCATTCTCATGTCACCACATGAACGACCCTGGATCAAGGTCTTCATAAATTTATAGAATGGACCGCAGCTATAGATAAACCACAAACAAAATACCAGCTTTGTTTGCTCTCTATGGACTATTTTAGATTAATAATTTCATACACTAAGCATGAATGTACATAAGTAATCATGGATATACAAGACAATTTATAATATGCAATTTAAATAAAATCAATTTGACAAATAATAATGCACCATTTATTTAATCAAATAATTTCATTTACATTTTGCATGAAGCTCTAAGGCATAAATCTCAATAATCTCTCATTTACTGATTTACACTAGAACAAATTAGACATGTCACATAATCCTAAACCCTCTATGTGAATTTTTTAAACTTTAGTCGTCAAGGATTTTTATAAACGAATCACATATTCCTCAACTGCTCCAGACGTCTTCGGAGACTGTTATTCGACAAATGAATTCCATGTCAAAAAGTAAAATTACTTTTTTTTGGAATTTTACATCCTAAATCGCACAAGGACTTTGTTGATATGGGATGTCTAAGACATAGCTAACAGTAATCTCTTGCGATCCTAAATAATTTGGATCTCAAGTACATAACTGGCCTCTCTCAAATATTTCATTTGGAATTGGCTAGCTAGCCAGGATTTCACGTCCAATAATACTTTTACATCATTCCCAATGAGTGAAATATCATTGACATATAAAATGAGAAAAACCATCTTACCGTCAATGACACGCTTGTATACACAAGGCTCATCGACGTTCTGCTCAAAATCGTAAGACTTGATCGTGGTATCAAATGTTATGTTCCAAGATCGAGATGTTTGCTTTAGTCTATAAACGGACCTTTGAAGCTTGCAAACCTTTTACTTTTATCATTGGCTAATGAATCCTTATGGTTATAATATATAGATCCAATCATCAAGATTGTTATTCAATAATGTTGTCTTGACATTTATTTGTCAAATGTCATAGTCATAATATGAGGTTATGGAAAGAAAAGTGTAGATGGACTTAAGCATGTCTACTGGCGAGAAAATATCTTCATAGTCGACTTCATCTTTCTGGGTATAACCCTTGGCCACTAGTCTAGCCTTTAAGGTCTGAATCTTCCCATCTGCTCCCCTATTTCTTTTATAGATCCACTTGCAACCTATAGGTTTTACCTCATCAAATTGTTATAGAAGTTCCTAGACTGAATTGTAATACATCGACTCTATCTCAAGATTCATGGCTTTGAGCCATTCATCTTTATTAGAATCATCAATTGAACTACAATAGAATAATTGATCATCTATACCATCACTGGATGCAATAATTTGTGCCTCTCTAATTCCTAGATAGCGATCAGGTTGTCGTACAACCTTCCCATTATGTCGAGGTGGTAGATCGTTCTAATATACTTTCATCTGACACTCAAATGTCGAAGGTATTATGCTCTTATCAACAAATATTGACGATGGTGTACTGGTCTAACCAACAAGTAACTCATCGAGCATTATTTTACTTCGAGGTTTGAACTCCCTCATATAGTCCTCCTCAATAGACGTAGCGTTTGTCGATACAAACATTTTGTTATCTTCTGGACTATAGAAGAATCCACCCATTGTCTCCTTAGGACTGTCTACAAATAGGCACACCTGTGAACAAAGTTCCAACTTTGTAGTCTTATTCTTCAGCACATATGCTGGACACCTCCATATGCGAAAAATATCACAAACTAGCTTTACGACCACTCACAACACTAAAGGAGTCTTAGGAACAGACTTATATGGAACTACATTAAAGATATACATAGTTATCTGCAATGCATATCCCCATAATGAACAAGGTAGTGAACTGTAACTAAACATAGATCTCATCATGTCTAGCTGAGTCCAATTTATCCTCTCTATAACACTATCTACTATGGTGTTTCAGGTATTATGAGTTGGGATACGTTCTTCTCCATGAATTGATCATAGAGTTTTGATCATTTTTCCTAGTTGATTCTCAACCTCAGCGCGATACTCTTTGAACTTTTCAAAAGTATCTGAATTATGATGCATATATTGAATAATCATCAATAAATATGATGAAATATTCATAACCACCAGGCTCTATAGTCTTGTAGCTAGCCTTCTCAGATTTCATGTTGTCCTCTTCGATTCTCAATTGAACTCGAAAATTTTCAAGGTTAATATGTTGTGTTTCAGATAACTTTTGAAGTTTTTCCATGATGGAAGGAACTTCTCAATAATTGTGGCAACTTAAAACATCTCACAGAGTTTCATTCATTCATCTAATATTTTGTGAATGATTAACTATTTTTCACCCAACTGAGACATTATAATCTTTGAATCCACCATTTTGTAGTCCAAGAACCTACCCACAATAAATTTCTTTTGACTGACATCTTCCGTTTTATATTTCTTTTCAAGAGATTCTCAAAATTTCTTTACAAAATTCATGCCTTGGTACACAATGTACATGGTATTATCAAGATCATTCAAGAGGTATTTCTTTCACAAGAAGTTGCCTTGCGACCATGCCTCAACTCGCAGTTGCCAAGCTGCTTTAGTTTCTCCCTCCATAGGACCTGGTAGAGTTTCTTTGAGATATTTAGCCAACTGTAGTGTGATCAGGTATGATAACATTTTGCTCTACCATTGTTTGAAGTTTTCTCCACTAAACTTATCCAGCATTTCTCCAAGAGCAACCAATATTGTGATGTTTCCAGTAGCTATGTGTAACTGAAAATTAATAACAGTTATTAATACATCTACACAAGAAACATTTCTCAAAGATCAATTTAAAGATCTGGTGTGTGTATTACACCAAGAATCCTCTTATTATTATTTTGGATAGTAATGAGATTACACCAAATAATACAAGTTCTCAAATTTTGTGATCAAAATCTCTTATGATAGGTGGAAAAAATGAAAATTCCCAGAGGATTGGGGGTCCGGCGTAACCACTTAATTCCCTACCTTCTTAGGCTCTTATCGCCTTGGTGTTAGATTTTCCTTAGTCACTTTCTCAATAGAAAATCTTAGGCATTCATTCTTGGAGTTACACTTCAATTCTTAAGCAAAGGTATAATAATTATTTAAATATAAATTCAGTCAAGCTCAGAAGAAATTACTTGTGTATAACTCGGACCAAGTCTTCATGATACATTTTTAATTCTCAACCAAGTATCCGTCAAACAATGAAAAAGATTAAATTTTTCCAACTTTATCACATAGTAAACTAGGTGCATGCATGTGATAATTGAACATACTAATATTAACTCAAATCTATGCTACCAATTTTATAAATTTTTAGTATATGATTTTTACTAAGCTAATATTACATTGTGCATATATTCAACTTATGTCTATATTATCAAATTTCATAATTAAAACATGTGTATAACATATGACAATTAACTAAATACTTGATTGGTCTAAATCTATGAATTTTTGCAAACTAAGTCATGTATGTTATTTTACCAAAATTAGTTCAAGTCTGAAATATTCTAGGTATGACTTGCGTTAGTGTCACGTTCGTTTCACAATTCGAACAAATCTTTCCAGAGAGCTCATGTTCATGTAGCGTTTGCTAACGAGTTCGAACAAAACCTTCCAAATAGCTCGCATTCGAGTGACATTCATCACTGCGTTCGAATGAAAATATGGAACACTGTGTGTTTCTTATGCTTTCGACGGGCGTTTGACCGCCCTTACATAAATTTCATGTTTAGAATGCATTTTCAGACAAATGATGAATAAATCATGCATAAACTAGAATAAACAACACTAATAAGTTAATAAGTTTTTAAGATTGTTAGGCAAGATGTGTTGTTAATCACTTTTAACACACATACTTCAAGAAAATTAATAAATAATAAAACATGCAACACAAACTCAAAGACTTAGAAAAACTGAAAATTATTATATAGAAAATGAATGTCTTAAAACCAAGTCGAGTAGTCTATATCCTTAAGAACTTATTAGCCCCGCCTCAGTGCTCTTTATGGATCTCTTGGCTATTGATCTCTTAGGATACTTGGTTGCTTCTTGTGAAAAAGACATTCTTTTCTTCAAGAACACAAACTTGAAAATGGTGGAAACTCTTTAAACTATGCCATTTTTTTTCTTTTAATGCTTAAAGACTTATGAAAGAATTGAATGAATGAAAAATGAGAACCCAAATGACTCTATTTGTAGACATGAAAGGTTGCCTTTGTAAATGCACATTTAACTTAAAAGATATAATTATTTAAGGGTTATACCCCTCCATGAGACCCTTTTACTTTAAAAGTTATATTATTTCATTTTAAGGGGCATATTCCTACAAACTATATCTTTACATATGTTATAAATATTAGAGAATTTCCTACAAAAGAAAAAGTGGCAACATGGAAGAAAGATGGAAGGAGAAAAGAAGAATAAAGAATAGAAAAATAAAAAGATGATGAAAAAATAAGATGAGAGAAAGAGGATGAAAGTGGATGAGAAAAGGAAGGGAAAGTGGGAAGTGTTAGGGTTGGTGCTCGGAGTGCCAATCCGGATCATATTTATGTCCAATTCATGAATACGAACAATTTTTTTTTCCATAATATTACTTATTTATGGTAGTACTTCTTGTTTTTATATACATATTCGATATAATTACGATTAGATTGAAACTAAATATGATTTAGTGATATATATATATATATATATTATATATATATATATATTAGACAAATACCCAATAATATATTTTGTAGTGCATAGTTACAAAGTAGTTTGTAACTGACATTGGAAAGTGTCACTACTAGAAGTATATTATCAAATAAAATTCCTGGTCAAGGTTTACTAACACGGGTCGATTAGTAAAAATCAGTTGAGACTAGTACATGTCGTATATCGAGACTTGGTCTGATGGTTTATCCCAATGAACCATGAGTCTTGAGAAACTCGTATAGATGTGTAGGTGTTTATTTGATAAACACTGAATGACTCACCAAAGATTTCCTAATAGATGGTACACGTCAATAGGAATCCTCTCGAGTCGAGTACGATAGTGGTCATTTGACTTGAGATACCATTGTGGATATATGAGATATCCTCCGCACTTTGATGGCAATCATGTCACCGATCTATTTAGATCAGACCTCTGCATGTTGGTTGGGTGTGGACTGATGCTCATGATATCCTGTGAGTATCAGAAAGAATCAGTCAACGTGTTTTGATCTAGTAAATCCACTGCAGTGGTATACTTCGGAAGCGAGTTCCGAGTGTTATTTAGAGATCGTAAATTTGAAAGTGGACTATATTATACCTTATGAATTTGACGTTCTTATCTATATCCCCGGTATAATATTGATATCCTATGACGGAGGGATTATACGTATGCAATGACCTCGACTTGCATATTTTAGCGAGATTATCCATGCTCGTCATAATTCATGAGTGGGTGAATTATGGACACGAAATTGGATTATGTGACGGATGAACCTCAACTTAAGAGTCTCACAATATGAAGTGTACTCGTTGAGCACTCGGGAAACGCGTTATGAATAATATAGATTATTCATAATACTTCACCAAATTAAATGAGTTAATTCGAATCGTTTAAACGGTTAAACGAAAATACATGCATTAAGGGCATTTCAGCCAATTAATAATTAATATGTATTTATATTTGATAGAAGATTTGATTTGATACATATAATTAATTGTCAAATGAGACTTTGACACATGCCATTAATATATTATTTGTTATTTAATGTAAATAAAAATACATATATAATAATAATCATATTAATTAATTATTTAGGTGTTTAAATGCTAAAAATCTAGATAATTAATTTATATCAATATTACATAATTATTATGCAATTTGTTTGATTATTATGGTTACATGTGGCATGATTCTTTTAAGCTTGAAGTATACAAATAGGATTGTTAACTTACAGATATTATTATTATTTAATTAGATTAATTGATCAAATGACCAAAATTCCCTTCTTTTACCACTAAAGTCGGTTAGCCTCGGTATTTAAAGTGAGAAAATTTTGTTTTCTCAAACATAAGAAGCCATGGGCGAAACCTTCACCAAAAGAAAAGTTCTCAAATTTTGTTTGATGAATCAAAGAAGAAAGTGAAGAAATCAAGAAAAATATTAAGAAAAATGGAAGATTTGAAGGTAATCTTCATAACTCTTAAATTTAGAAGTTTATTTCTTGTTCTTCAGCATCTAGACAAGTTCTAGGATTTCTTCATTTCTTAGATTTTGGGCCTTTTGATTTGGAGGATGGATTTGGAGGCTTAATACATGTGTGAAGTTAGATTGGATAATATTAGTGTAATATTAGTTCAATTTTGTCATTTGATGACTTGTTGCCATTCTAGAGTGTTATGATCTCTCTTGTAACTCCTAGAATTGTTCTTCAGATCTTCATTTATGGTGACTTTTGTTGGTGTAAGTATTAATATGATTAATGTGAGAAAGTTAGATTTAAAGCATGAAATATGATATTTTTAATTACCAAATCAGATCTAGAGTTTATGTGATTTTGGTGATGAAAAGTATGTTGTATGAATGTATGGATGTGTTTTGGGCATTGGAACAATTGCCGGAATTTATTTCGGAGTTAAAATATGCAAAAACGGCGAAAAATGACGTTACCGAGTGAGTTTCGGGCTTACCAGGTGTCCGCTGTCCAAACAGTGAATTGCTCACTGTTAGAGCAGCCCATGAACTTCCCAAGTACTATTGGGGCTTACCTGAGCAGCCCCCGTGTGTATTGGCTAGTCGGTTCAGACAAAAACGTGTTTTATGCTATTTTGCGGAAAAAAAATTTCTTAAAAGTTTCGCAGTATTTCAAACTTATTATATCGTTATTTGATATCAAATAAATATGTTTAGGTAAAATAAAAATGAATTATTCATATTGGATATTGAATAATTTATTTGGTAATTTTAAAAGTTTTTAAAGTTACGATTTCGCCCGAACCGCGCACTTCCGCTGCGCCGCGTTAAAACCCCAACAAAAATGGTATTAAAGCGGGTCTGATCCTTCATCCATTACATTTTCTATGCTTGATATATGATATATAATCCAATTTCGATATTTTCACATGTATGTTATTTAGATGTTTCTTAATTTTTTCGGTTATACGCTAACGAATAACATAACGGAAATTTAATGGTTATGTTAAGTTATGTTTTCCAAGGTAGAATTGAACTGTTTAGAAATAAATCTAGATTAAATTCTGCATTTGATGTAGAGCAAAGCTATCTATAGGAATATCCCCGCTTAAATAAGGCTTTAAAGTTACTAGTATTAGGAATACTTGTTTCTTGGTCCGCCTTGTCAGTACGGATGCAAATGATTTCCTGATGTTGTAGCTGTATCGTGCCAAAGCTGTACAGTTATGGCTGATGGTTTGCGCCGGTAGAACTTATATGATAAGTGACAAATTCAAGTGAAAATGAAAATCATAAACGTGCCAAAGTTGTCAGGACTACATCGGTAACTTGAGTTTGTCACTGACAAGTGAAGCCTTGATACGCCTCATTGTGAACATGCCAAAGCTATCATAACGAGAAATAGTCAGGACCAAAATCAGGAGTCACAGTGAGTGTGATTGATAATGAGTTGTCTACCTGTGAATATACGTAGGCGAGAACGTGCCAAAGCAGTGAGTCAAAATATATTCATATGGTCCACTTCTCACTATGGAATTCAATTTAATTATTGGATTCTCGTTTTCCGTTGGGGATTACGATATTATGTAAAGTAGTGGGAGGCACTGCTGGGTTAAAAATTCATAACTAAGGCAGTGTGTAATATTGTGAAAAAAGTTGCTATTGTTTCCTTTATTCTATTATGTATATAGAATTAAACTTTTAATCCACTGCATCCATATTATTTATATATTTATTTTCTGACTTCCTTATGGTTGCATATTTCTAGAATAAGTTCTAGATTAAGAGTAGGCTTGGATATTGTTAGATTAGTCAAAACCATCGGGAAATGTTGTTCTGATTTTCTTGAAAAATCAATATGGTTAGTGACTTAGTTACTAAGTCACATTAGGTAATCTAAATAGATATCCATTTTAGGATATAATTATGTAGAGTGAATAGTTTCTTGTGCAATAAGAATTGACGTGAATTAGTTCATGTCTCGTTTCTTGACTGGCATTAAGAAAACCCAATTAGGTATTTGTTTATCTAATAATGATATTTCTTGGCTTTAGTGACCTTTAGAGGTCATATGTCTGACATAATTTGCTGATCAATTATTGACAATTGTTGTGAATGGTTGAAGGTAAATTATAAAGCTAAAGAAATGAGATGTGTATAGTTGTCTGTAGAGAATATTAATTTTCATAACACGACAACTATATGTATTGGATATCAGATCTCTCGTCTAGTTATTTAAAATAGTGTTTAATGATTGTTTTTATATTTGATATCAGAACTTACGACTATTGTATAGTTACTTGTTCTTTATAAACAATTGTTACGTATTTTAATACGACTAGTAGTGTCATTGATATAGAGATAAACATTAAGAAAAATATTCAGTTAACTAAATAACTTAGAACAGTGCTTTATGAGATTTTATCATACATGCATTAGATGTTTATTTTGTATGGTAAAATGATGGTCTGATACGAGATCACACCACATATCCTTATCCATTTAATGAATATTGTATTCGGGAATGTGATTAAATCTCATTTAACCAATGATCGTCATTGGACCACAGATTTATTAAACTAATACATTGGATGTATGTAGTTTAATGAATTATAAATTGCCTTGGATAGTTTTCCTTACTTCGTAACGTAGTTAATGAGTTGTCATGACTTAGTTACATGTTTCTAAAAGATTACATATTGAACGTCTTGAATGGTTCGAGAACTTTTAATATATTTCTAATAAAACACTGATAGAATATTTTGACTAGTTCAAAGATATTTGATCTGAAGTTTTGAAAAATGTATCTTTAAAATTCATCATGAGTCTTTGAATTGTTCAAAGATATTTGATATGATCAAACATATGAATTTATGGCAATTAGTTCTAAGGTTATTTAATGAATATGATTCTTACTCATTATTATTCTTCTACGATTCCATCGTTATGGAATTGGTCAGTGGAGAAATTCGAATCTTATATGATTTGGTTCGTTTGATATTGAGTGTTACCGAACTAGTTTCAATACTCTTAGGGATATGCTTCAGTAACACTAATTCATCCGTTTAATTAAGGTTCCATTAGTTTCTACAGTTAGGTATATGATATGTATAAGTAGAAAATTCGAATCTTGAAAAGTTTGAGATTTGAATCTTTCTTTTGTATAATGGTTATATAATTGAAAGTACTTGCGCCTCGGAGGTACAAGTAAAAGTTTATCATTTATTTTATTTAATAGAATATTATATTCTATTTGATAGAATATATTTTCTATGATCCCGAGTAATAAAATTATTTTATTACTTGGTATGTAACATCAGATATTGAGCATTGTAGAAAATATTGACTTAGTGAAATCAAATGTGAGAGTAATAAACTATAAATGGAACTACATAATTACTAAAAATGAAAAGACCCTTAGACAGCTTCCATATAAGTCCAATAGGATGTCAGAATCATGTGCGAAGTATTTGATACTAAATGGTTCTGTTGTTTTCTTATCGAAGAAAATTATCATATAACTTACAGTGGAAGCGATATTTGATATCGATTCTGGAAGTTACCATTAAACCATAGATCTAAGATTGTTTATAGCTTATTACGATCAAGTTTTGAACTTGATTAAGCTTCCGTTATGAATCGTTCATAAAATGTGCAAATGGTTTCCACAGCAAAAGCAAAGTGAGCTTATTAAATGTTTGACCTTTATAGTATGACAGTGAGAAAGGT
This sequence comes from Zanthoxylum bungeanum, assembly GCA_019454045.1. NCBI lineage: Eukaryota > Viridiplantae > Streptophyta > Magnoliopsida > Sapindales > Rutaceae > Zanthoxylum > Zanthoxylum bungeanum. The sequence continues at coordinate 201,401 of SKCR01031143.1, forward strand.
TATACTCAACAATCTATTGTAGATTCTAAGAAAACTTGTCTCTAGTCGCACTAATTGAATAATTAAAGATCTGTTGGTTAATGTTGATATTAAACTATGTATTTTGGCTAAAGAATGCAAAGTGGCATTCTTGAATGATTTCTTCGAATAAGAGATCCATTGTGATTTCTTTATTTGAAGAGTTCATTATTGAATGGCCCTGGAGTTTGTATTCTATTAAGACCACAGTTTGATATACTAGCTTATAGAGCCTATTGTAGACTCATATGGGCTTTCTGAAAATCTGTGTTTTCTAATTTTGATAACAGTCAGATTGTCTGGTTTTATCAAAGCATAGAGAATACACATATGACAGTAAGGTTAGTGGGAGCGTTTTCTCCGTGAAAGCAGTGAAAGTAGTCTCTGTTATATTTGATATAAAGTTTCATATATGATATAAAACAAGAGACTTGTGAGATATTTCCATTAGTCATGCATTAGATATGATCTAATAAAGGACACAACAAGACTATCTGTGTGACAGTTAGTATAACTGTTTGACAGTTAATGTGTCTCTTGTATATAGTATTTATCTTTCGTAAAAGATGATTCCTTTGTCGAAAGAGAAATTGATTAGAATATCTAGTCAATCTTATTCATCATAGGATGATGGCATATTGAATACTATATTATGTACGATCAAAGATATCAATTTAATCGTAATTGTTACGAGCAATTTTGATACCTTGTTGACCATAGGATGGGTCTTGAAACATGTTCTTTGTTATCTTTGAGATATTAAGAATGAGTTTCTTATTCATAGAGAATATTATCTGCAACCACTAGGGTCAGATTAGTTTTAAGTCTAATTTTAGAGTCAGAAAAGATGCAGTGGGAGTGTCACGGTTGATTATACTGTATTATTGGAATTAGTTGTAACTAGGGATGGCAACAAGATCCGGACCCGGCCCGGGTCCGCATGGACCCAGACGACCCGGGTCCGGAATTAAAAAATCTGGACCCGGGTCTTTAAAACGAAGACCCGGGTGATTCCGGGTCCGGAAAAAATTAAAAAAAAAATTAAAAAAAATTTTAGATTTTAATAAAAAAAATATAAAATATTATGCATATATATATATATATATAATAGAATTTAATAAAAAAAATTAAAAGAATTGAAATAAAACTAATAAAATTGACAAAATATAAATATAAATATAAAAAAATACAATTAAAATTTAAAAAAAAAAAATCCGGGTAATCAGGTCTGAACCGGGTCTATCCGAGTCCGGACCCGGGAATATTTACCCGGGTCCGGAACCGGACCCGGGGTTGTGAAACCTCTTCCGGATCCGGATTTTTCCATCCCTAGTTGTAACTTATGAAATATTGACTTATGAAGTTGCATAGTGACCTTATAGATTAGAAATTTTGATATTAGTGTTGTGCTTATGGTTGTCTCATAATATTTTTATTTGATCTCTAAATACATAGACAACTCAGTAGTTGTAGCATAATATTGATATCGCATCTGAGTCATATTGATGTATAACTTAGGTTATACAATATATGAATGATGCTGGCTAAAGGAAACGATTGGGTTTGTTGGACAAACTCAATATGTTATAGTGGACCTACTTGTTATTTCCTACCTCTTGAGTGCTAGGTTAACTCTGGAGGGTCATGTGTATGCGATACATATTGAGATGTGTGTATGATACCATGGATTGGCACTAGAGAAAGTGGGAGAAATTGTTAGGGTTGGTGCTTGGAGTGCCAATCCGGATCATATTTATGTCTGATTCATGAATACGGACAATTCAATTTTCCATAATATTACTTATTTATGGTAGTACTTGTACGGGCCAAATTTGGGCTAAGGGCAATTTTGTCCTTTTATTCCAGGCCCAAGTTTCTACCTCAGAAGGAAGCCCGATGATTAAAGTGAATAGTGGCCTAGAGATTCATAAGCCCAAGCCCAATGTGGAGCCACGTAGCGCCCAGGCTCATTAATGCCACCCACAAGCCATCCGTTCCAACCTGGAAGCAGTAATGGCACTTCATTAAGTTGACTGTTACTATGTTCTAAACGGGCAAATAATCAAAAGACAATCAATAAAGGCACACGTTACTATACCATGGATATTTAAGGAACATGACTCCAAGAGGAAGAGGATTCAACGTCTGGCTCTCCTACCCACAGCTTTGGGACAATCCATAGCTCGATCATATTCAACTTCTAACAACTATCAACTTAGTCATATTCTCTCCAGAGCTCTCAGAACCTCCAACCCACTGCCATCACGGTAGTCAACAGAAGTCAAGGTACGTCAAGCCTTGCTCTTCCATTATTTACAGCTCGCCATCACTACTGACTTGAGCGTCGGAGTGCCCCCGACACCCACCACACCGGTGGGTAGTCTACTCCCGCTCACTCTACCTTTGTTTTGCAGGATCGCTAGCGCCCCCAACTACAAATTCTCGATTGTGGACCTCGGGCGAAATCCAGCGTCCACAATTTGGCGCCGTCTGTGGGAACTTAGCGATTCATAGCAGACGAAGATCTCTCAGTCTACGATCCCTTCAACACAGCTACACATGGCTTCTAGCAGCGATCAAACATTTGACCATATGGCCTCTCAATTGGCCACTCTACAAGAACGATTACGAGTCTTAGAGGAGGAAAATTCAGCCATGCGAATCTCCAATATAACCCTCCGGAAGCAACTGGAGCAAATCTCTTCAACCTCCCGACAACCTGATACTACAGACCTTCCCGGAAATCCCACAATCCCCGCCAATCTCTTGGGGGCATTCAACAATGTGACAAGTGACAATCCGCCATCAGACAACCATCCACCAAATCAAGAAAGAAGTCAACATATCTCCTCAATCGACCAAGCACGGCAAGTTGCCTCCACCATGCGCAAGGAAATGCAGGAGTTCAAAGATTCAATTCTCTCCAGCCTACCTGGTGCCAGACTACCAGTGAGAAAAAGCCGAGCCGGCACGATCTCAGATACTCCATTTTTGGAGACCATCACTTCCATCGAACTACCAAGGAAGTTCAGTCCTCCAGATATGAAGATGTATGATGGATCAACTGACCCAGACGACCATGTTGTCCGTTACAAATACAAGATGATATCAACCGGCTTGTCACCAAGCAAATGGGAAGCTGGAATGTGCAGAGGATTTGGAGAAACATTGGTTGGTCCTGCCCTCACCTGGTTCATCAATCTCCCATACAGATCCATCGAGTCTTACCAACAGCTAGCAGATAAATTTGTGGAGCATTTTGCAAGTTCTTGCAAACTTGAGAATACCACCAATGACTTCAATGCCATCCAGCAACGGAGAGGGGAGTCCTTGCGAAGCTACGTGGCTCGTTTCAATAAAGAGAGAATAACAATCTCAGATCTCTATCAGCCTACTGCAGTGGAAGCATTCAGAAATGGATTACTTTCAGAAAGCGGACTCTACAAAAAGCTCACTAAATTTCGATGCTACACTATGGATCATGCCATGGCCCAGGCTCAAATTGAGATCAGATGGGAGGAGGATAAGAGAAACAAGAAAAAAGAGAATTCCATCAACCATCACAATGAGAGAACCTCAAATCCGCCCAAACGACCCTACAAATGATATGCCAGCGATGTACTTCAATAAAGTGATACTTGATGTAATTAGTCCATAAAAAAGCGGCTAGATGACCACCCATTGTTGCCTTGGGACATCATAGCTTCCCAAACAAGTATTCATTGAATACTACAGAAAAAATTGACCTTCACAAAACTACAACTTAGGGAGAAATCCATTTGCTCCAATCGACCACATAAAAATCATCAGACCCAATCGATATACTTCTTCCATTCGACATGAGAATACCTTCATATTCTTCCAGCATACCCAACCGACTAAGAAGTATTCTCTAGTAATGTCATCCACTCCATACTACATGGAAAGATTATCATATTCTCCATACGATAAGGTGGATGGCCATCTGGCTATATAGAAGAATTGTTATCATTTCCATACGACATTGAAGGACCCACCACATTCAGACGACTGAAAGGATTTTCATCTCCTCCATATGACATGCATGGATTGCCTTCAAATCCATACTACATGGTTAGATAGTCGTCTCTTTCAGGCGACATGAGAAGATAATTATATTCTTCACATTACATGAATGGATTGCCATCGACTCTAGACTCCATTCGACCATAGTCTCATGGACCCTCATCAGGAACAAGGCGTGTCCCTTCAGTGGAACCATTTTTCCTACCATTCACCCCATATGATGAAGAGATATACTTGGCGTGGACATCCCAGTCGACATTACCAGGTATGACTTGCACTTTTTATAGTTTGACATTACAATTTATAATTTGGGACTTGTTATGGGTGTCCCAGTCGACATTACAACATATAGTTTGATAATTGTTATGGATGTCCCAGTCGACATCACAACATATAGCTTGGTAATTGTTATTGGTGTCTCAGTCGACAATATAATATGTGACTTGACACTTGTTGAGTATCCCACTCGACACTACATGTATGGAGAATTGGTATTAGGATATCCCACTCGACACTACATGTATGGGGTGATAATATCCCAGTCGACATTACCAGACTTGGCAAGGATATCCCACTCGACACTACATGTATGGAGACTCAGCATGAGGAAGATGTCTCATTCGACACTACACGTATGAAGCTTAGCACTTGTTAAGAATCTCAGTCGACACTACCATGTGAAGCTTGGCACTCGTTAAAGATCTCATTCGACACTGCATATATGGTCTTGTAGAATGAGGAATGAAAACCCTCACTAACCTTTATCAGGTCTTGTAGAATGAGGATTATAGAATGAGGAATGAGAATCCTCATGGACCTTCATCAGGTTCATTCGACCGTAGTCTCATGGTCTTCAGACGACATGGTCTCAGACTACAAGTCCTGTAGAATGAGGAATTATATCCTCATAGACCTTTGTCAGGTCTTGTAGAATGAGGAATGAGAACCCTCATGGACCTTCATCAAGTTCATTCGACCGTAGTCTCATGGTCTTCAGACGACATGGTCTCAGACTACAAGTCCTGTAGAATGAGGAATTATATCCTCATAGACCTTTGTCAGGTCTTGTAGAATGATGAATGAGAACCCTCATGGACCTTCATCAGGTTCATTCGACCGTAGTCTCATGGTCTTCAGACGACATGGTCTCAGACTACAAGTCCTGTAGAATGAGGAATTATATCCTCATAGACCTTTGTCAGGTCTTGTAGAATGAGGAATGAGAACCCTCATGGACCTTCATCAGGTTCATTCGACCGTAGTCTCATGGTCTTCAGACGACATGGTCTCAGACTACAAGTCTTGTAGAATGAGGAATTATACCCTCATTGACCTTTGTCAGGTCTTGTAGAATGAGGAATGAGAACCCTCATTGACCTTCTTCAGGTCTAGTATGGTGAGAAGTAATGACTTTCTTGGACTTTTATCAAGTCCATTCGACAGGTCCACACGACAGTAGTCACATGGACCCTCATCAAGAGAATGTGTGATGACCTTCATCAGGTTTAGTAGTATGATAAGGAAAAATTCTTGGACCTTCGTCAGGTCTGTAGAGTGAAGACTTTCATAGACCTTCATTTGGTCCAAAAGACATTGAAGACTCTCATGGTTCTTCGACCCGTAGTATGGGGATTATCCTGACCTTCATCTGGTTCAGTCGACCGGGAACATCCCCCATAGACTCACGTCGAGTCAAAGTTGTAGACATGGATTACACATGTCGTATGACTTATATCTTCCTGGACTCATCAAGTCCAGTCGACCGGGGACATCCCCCATAGACTCACGTCGAGTCAAAGTTGTAGACATGGATTACCCATGTCGTATGACTTATATCTTCCTGGACTCATCAAGTCCAGTCGACCGGGGACATCCCCCATAGACTCACGTCGAGTCAAAGTTGTAGACATGGATTACCCATGTCGTATGACTTATATCTTCCTGGACTCATCAAGTCCAGTCGACCGGGGACATCCCCCATAGACTCACGTCGAGTCAAAGTTGTAGACATGGATTACACATGTCGTATGACTTATATCTTCCTGGACTCATCAAGTCCAGTCGACCGGGGACATCCCCCATAGACTCATGTCGAGTCAAAGTTGTAGACATGGATTACACATGTCGTATGACTTATATCTTCCTGGACTCATCAAGTCCAGTCGACCGGGGACATCCCCCATAGACTCATGTCGAGTCAATTTGTAGACATGGATTACACATGTCGTATGAATTATACCTTCCTGGACTCATCAAGTCCAGTCGACCGGGGACATCCCCCATAGACTCATATCGAGTCAAGTCGTAGGCATGAATTACACATGCCGAATGACTATTATCTTCCTGGCTTCATCAAGTCCAGTCGACCGGGGACATCCCCTGTAGACTCATTTTGAGTCAACTTGTAGACATGGAAGGCACATGTCGTATGACTAATATTCTGACCTTCATCGGGTCCAATTGATTGGGTACTTCCCCAATGGCTCTTGTAGAGTCAAGTTGATAACTTGACATTTGTTTGGTTCAATCAGAAGGCAGCATCAACGCTCGAGTACACCAACATAATATGACATCATCCCACGCGACCCATGCGTCAAATACTCTCCAAGCCAATGACTCCTTGACTTAGAGAGTAGGGGACAAACTGTACGGGCCAAATTTGGGCTAAGGGCAATTTTGTCCTTTTATTCCAGGCCCAAGTTTCTACCTCAGAAGGAAGCCCGATGATTAAAGTGAATAGTGGCCTAGAGATTCATAAGCCCAAGCCCAATGTGGAGCCACGTAGCGCCCAGGCTCATTAATGCCACCCACAAGCCATCCGTTCCAACCTGGAAGCAGTAATGGCACTTCATTAAGTTGACTGTTACTATGTTCTAAACGGGCAAATAATCAAAAGACAATCAATAAAGGCACACGTTACTATACCATGGATATTTAAGGAACATGACTCCAAGAGGAAGAGGATTCAACGTCTGGCTCTCCTACCCACAGCTTTGGGACAATCCATAGCTCGATCATATTCAACTTCTAACAACTATCAACTTAGTCATATTCTCTCCAGAGCTCTCAGAACCTCCAACCCACTGCCATCACGGTAGTCAACAGAAGTCAAGGTACGTCAAGCCTTGCTCTTCCATTATTTACAGCTCGCCATCACTACTGACTTGAGCGTCGGAGTGCCCCCGACACCCACCACACCGGTGGGTAGTCTACTCCCGCTCACTCTACCTTTGTTTTGCAGGATCGCTAGCGCCCCCAACTACAAATTCTCGATTGTGGACCTCGGGCGAAATCCAGCGTCCACAGTACTTCTTGCTTTTAAATGCATATTCGATCTAATTACGATTAGATTGAAACTAAATATGGTTTAATGATATGTATATATTAGAAAAAGACCCGATAATATATTTTTTAGTGCGCAGTTACAAAGTAGTTTGTAATTGACATTGGGAAGTGTCACTACTAGAAGTATATTATCAAATAAAGTTCATGGTCAAGATTTACTAACACGGGTCGGTTAGTAAAAATCTGCTGAGACCAGTACATGTTGTATATCAAGACTTGGTCCGATGGTTTATCACAATGAACCATGAGTCTTGGGAGACTCGTATAGACGTGTAGGTATTTATTTGATAAACACTGAACGACTCACCGAAGATTTCCTAATAGATGGTACACCGTCAATAGGAATCTTCTCGAGTCGAGTAGTATATTGGTCCTTTGACTTGAGATACCACTATGGATATATAAGATATCCTCCACACTTTGATGGCAGTCACGTCACCGATCTATTTAGATCAGACCTCCGCCTGTTCGTTGGGTGTGGATTGATGCTCATGATATCCTGGGAGTATCAGATAGAATCCGTCAGTCATGTGTACATGGCATAGGTATCTTGAACGTGTTTGTGATCTAGTAAATCTATGGTCGTGGTATACTTCGGAAGCGAGTTCCAAGTGTTATTTAGAGATCGTAAATTTGAAAGTCGACTATATTATACCTTAGGGATTTGACATTCTTATCTATATCCTCGGTATAATATTGATAGCCTGTGACAGAGGGATTATACGTATGCAATGACCTCGACTTTGATAGTTTAGCGAGATTATCTATGGTCGTCATAATTCATGAATGGGTGAATTATGGACACGAAATTGGATTCTGTGACGGATAAACCTAAACTTAGAGAGTCCCACAATATGAAGTGTACTCGTTGAGCACTTGGGCAACGCGTTATGAATAATATACATTATTCATAATACTTTGATCGAATTAAATAAGTTAATTCGAATCGTTTAAACGGTTAAATGAAAATACATGCATTAAGGGCATTTCAGTCAATTAATAATTAATATGTATTTGTATTTGATACAATATTTTGATTTGATACATAGTAATTAATTGTCAAATGAGACTTTGACACATGTCATTAATATATTTATTTGTTATTTAATGTAAATAAAAATACATATATAATAATAATCGTATTAATTAATTATTTAGGTGTTTAATTGTTAAAAATCTAGATAATTAATTTATATCAATATTACATAATTATTATGCAATATGTTTGATTATTATTGGTTACATGTGGCATGATTCTTTTAAGCTTGAAGTATACAAATTGGATTTGTTAACTTAAAGCTTATTATTATTATTTAATTAGATTAATTGACCAAATGACCAAAATACCCTTCTTTTACCACTAAAGTCGGTTAGCCTCGGTATTTAAAGTGAGAAAATTTTATTTTTTCAAACATAAGAAGCCATGGGCGAAACCTTCACCAAAAGAAAAGCTCTCAAATTTTGTTTGATGAATCAAACAAGAAAGTGAAGAAATCAAGAAAAACATTTAAGGAAAATAGAAGATTTGAAGGTAATCTTCATAACTCTTAAATTTAGAAAGTTTATTTCTTGTTCTTCAGCATCTAGACAAGTTCTAGGATTTCTTCATTTCTTAGATTTTGGGCCTTTTTTATTTGGAGGATGGATTTGGAGGCTTAATACATGTGTGAAGTTAGATTGGATAATATTAGTGTAATATTAGTTCAATTTTGTCATTTGATGACTTGTTGTCATTCTAGAGTGTTATGATCTCTCTTGTAACTCCTAGAATTGTTCTTCAGATCTTCATTTATGGTGACTTTTGTTGGTGTAAGTATTAATATGATTAATGTTGAGAAAGTTAGATTTAAAGCATGAAATATGATATTTTTAATTACCAAATCAGATCTGGAGTTTATGTGATTTTGGTGATGAAAAGTATGTTGTATGAATGTATTGGATGTGTTTTGGGCATTGGAACAATTGCCGGAAATTATTTCGGAGTTAAAATATGCAAAAACGGCGAAAAATGACGTTACCGAGTGAGTTTCGGGCTTACCGGGTGTCCGCTGTCCAAACAGTGAATTGCTCACTGTTCGGGTAGCCCATGAACTTCCCAAGTACTATTGGGGCTTACCTGAGCAGCCCCCGTGTGTATTGGCTAGTCGGTTCAGACAAAAACGCGTTTTATGCTATTTTGCGGAAAAAAAATTTCGTAAAAGTTTCGCAGTATTTCAAACTTATTTATATCGTTATTTGATATCAAATAAATATGTTTAGGTAAAATATAAATTAATTATTCATATTGGATATTGAATAATTTATTTGGTAATTTTAAAAGTTTTTAAAGTTACGATTTCGCCCGAACCTCGCGCTTCCTATGCGCCTGCGCTAAAACTCCAACAGGAAGCTCTCCTGTCGTTGGTAAGAGGACACTCTGCTGGCGATATGGGTGCAGATCTGAGAAAATGAAAAAGGATTTGTTTGGGTTGGCTGAAAAAGAGATGGCTGAGGAAGATGGAAGGAGAAAAGATAAACGAAGAGGGGAGAATAGTGGAATAAGTACAAACTTGATGAAAACTGATGGCGGCGAGTTTGTTCCTTAATACATGTGGTTATAGGGTTGGTAAAATTTCCTATCATGTCTCATTCCAATGGGATCTCGTCCCTTTTAAGACGAAATTAAAATTATCCCACATTGAAAATGGGACGATAAATTTTCAATCGGGACGGGCAATGATTTTCACGGAATAGGCCGAGATATCGTGAGACGGGACGAGATTTTTTATAAAACAAAACGGGACCAAAATATATTTTTATTTCATTTTATATGATCGAGATGAAATCGAAATTGACAAAACTCATTTCATCCCAATCCGTTGCCAACTCTACGTGGCCACGTCCATTTGCAGAAGTGCTCATTACAATAAAAATCTTTAAAATATAGTTTGATAGTATTTTCAACATCTCCTAATTTTGCATTTAACATTGTCAGACAATTGTCAGCCGCCGCAGATGATGATGACATGTCACCATCTGACTTGCATATTTATTTTTTCGGATTTTATTTTTATCATAATTAATTTGAAATAATCATTTATACTATGTATTTTAATAATTTCAACACGTCTAAACATCTAATAAAGGGATTGGTTGGTGAGCAGGGGTATAGTCATAGTATTAATTTAATGGGGATAAAATTTAATTTTCGGATAATCTTTATTTTAACTGGAGCAAATTAATATTATCTTATTAATAAATTAGATTTATTAATAAATTAGATTTTTTATTATTTATAAAAATACATATTAATAAATTTTAGGATTGAATGGGGCAATTACTCCTACACTTTTATGTGGCTCCACAACTGTTAGTGAATCTCTTTATAATACAATTTTATTCATAAAATCCTAATTTTATGCAGAAGTGAAAACTTTTCTTACAAAATGTTGATGGAGGAATATATGAACCAGCAAGAACCATTCTTTACAAAAAGATCAGATCACTGAACTCATATCTTTATTTCACCTTTTTGGTAAAACCTTCCACTAGCAAACCTATTCACAGCATATTAATTCCCTTTAATAATTTCAAGCTAGCTCTTTCCCCCCTATTTTTGGTGCTATATATATATATACACACACACATATCTGCTATCATCATGGCTGCTTCAGGTACAGATATCGGGAAATATGATATCCTCAATTTTAGGATATTCGTATTCATAACTGAAATTTTATATCTGCAATCTATCTATATTCGCTAAAATTTTTGGGGTCAATATCTGTATTCATTTTCGTCACTCAATGCAGATATCCATATTCGTCTGAAATATCTATAAAATCAGAAAAATTAAAAAACTATTGACGGATATACGATATTCATAATACAACTTATCATTCATTTAACACAATTCAATACAAATTTATTCAACATATTTTTGAAGATCATCAATTTAATATAATTATCACATATCAAGATACAATTAACACAACAATAACTCAACATAATTTTAAAGATCACTTTCAATACAAGCAAATTATAAAATCTCATAGTTATTGGATGGCTAGTGAATATTCGATACTGATATATGCTACCGTCGAAGAAAATATCCGACATTCACAATTTAATAAATAATGGATACGTTGCAGATATCAGATTTTTTTTTAACATACGAATATTAGAGAAATATCCTAAATATATGTCCAAATAGTTATCCCTAGCTCTAGGCTTAATAATTCCCTATTTATGATCCACAATTTTTCAAAATAGATGAGCTTGTTTTTTCATGTTAAATAATTAAATTACAAATATAATTATTGATATTGATATTGAAAGTCGTGTCTAACGTGATGATCAAATGTCAATTTTAACGTATTAAAAAAAAGATATCAAGACATTCACCAAACACTACTTATCGTGAGAAAGAACATATACAGACAAATTATACATGCTTTCATTGTATTTTTCCAATGGTGAAAAACAATGGAAAAAAAAAAAGAGAAGAAATTTCATGTTCTAAGGTAAATAGTAATTACTTAGCTAAATAAAATTCTAAAATAACAGAAAGGGCTTTTTAAAATACTTTTTTCCCGAAGGAAGAATTTTTTTTTAAAAAAAATTAATGTAATAATTTTTTTATGTAATAAAACATATATAATAATAATAATAATTTGCTTTTTTATTTTTTTAAATTTTTAAATTTTAAAAAATAAAATATATGTGTAATTATATCATAACTACATATATATTTTAATAATATTTTATGTTTTAATAATTGTAAGAAGTTTTAACGTCACCAAAATGTCTGCATTTAACGTCGACAACAAATATTGACACTAATAGTTATCAATATTTAGCGACGCCAATGCGGCGATGTTAAAAATTCATGATCTTTAGCGTCATTTGCTTATAGATGGGGAATTGTACACTTTTTGCGTCACCAAATATAGGTTTCAGCGACGACAATCGGCGACGTAGAGTTGAATATTTAGCGTCAATGAAGCTTCTTCTACGAAAAATATTTCATGGACCAGTCTTTAGCATCCATTTTTTACGTCGTCAATTTTCGACGCCAAAAATTTTAGCATCGATTTTTACCTCTTTTAGCGTCTTTGTAGTGTCCTCTCTCTCTCTCTTTTTTTTGTTTTTTTGTTTTTTTTTTGGATTTTACATTTTCTGTATGTATTTTAGTAGCAACTTGACAGTATGAGAAAATAACTTGACACCTAACAAGTGTCTTATTCAAGCTATTGCTTGTAACTTGTAAGCATAATTTGGAAAAAAGAATCAAGACGATTATTAACAACAAAAAAGATAATAAAAAAAATAATAAATTTACGTATATGAGTAGCCAACAGATATTTTATTCCAATCATATTTTATTCATAATGAAATCAATGGGCCACCAGATTCATAACAGTGAATCAAAGTCATAAACTTAGAGAAAGACAAATAAAGAAAACACTATACCTATGACTTTATATATATAGCAACCCTAGATATAATGAAATGTGAGGGGTTACTATAGTCATTTTAAAAGTAGTGGAGTTTGCGGAAACAAAAACAATGAGTTTTGGAAAAGAGATTATAATAAGTGTCAACTGATATTCAATTGACGGCAAGAGGGTTAGCAATTTTAAATTTATATTTCCTCCGAGGAATTGTAACATAGAAGCTCGTAAAATAGCTAAACTTGCCGTTAGCAATCAGATCTACAGTGTAAAACTTTTCTAGAAAATGTTAAAACTTTTCCTCTGTTAAGAAATGAAATTGTTATTTTAAAAAATAATAATAATAAAGACTCATGATCATTAATTATGCTTATTATTTATTTCTTACATCTAATGAAGTCAATCGTCATGCCTTCAATTTTTCCAAAGATTCGAATATTATCTCACAAATTATTAAATTTCTTTAAATAAAAGTGATCAATTTTATTTTTCTGGAGAAATTTAAATGAAAGTAAACGGGTTCCATGACCTTTTTTTTGGGGTTGTTTTACCAAATGTTCGATGACCCTTTTATTTTATTTTTTAAATAACAAGGTATGCAAGTCTAAATTAATATATTTTTAATTAGGAGGAGCATTACTCTCCAGAAACATATGCTCAATAATAAAGTTGAGATGAGAGAGATGATTAAGCAACTCTTCTCAAAAGTCTTCCAAATTCCAAATACTGCAATAATTTTATTTTCTGAACCACTGAACAATAATAGAGGCCCTAACAATTTTAACATTAAAGAAACCTTGGTTTCTATAGGTACTTAAATCCCTTGAAAATCAACTTGACTAAGCCCTCGAGGGCAAAAGGTGAAGAGTTAATTAATTACAATATATAATTAGGGATATCAATAAATCAGATATGATACGTCAATATTAATACTCGTATTCGATTCTAACATATAAGGTCTCGCGGATCTTCATTCATACGAAGATTTTACTTTTACTAATACGATAATGCTTTTATCCTTATCAACATGTATCAACAAATATAGAAAATTGTACTCATACATTGCCTAACATAACAACCCTCCAGCATCAAATTCCATATTTGACTAGTAACAGTCATTATTGTACTTTGTTCAGAAGATCATATATATATCATCATTCAATCATACATATTATCAAATCAAAAAAGCCAAGAGTGGCGGGTTAATGAATTATTATTTTTGTCCGCGAAGCCCACAGTGAGCAACCTTAACGTGCATACGCTAGGTCCAATTTTTGGCCACGCCTGAAATTTCTATTTGAATTGGTGTCCAAGTCAAATTTAAAACGATATGGCTCATTTTATCTCTCCACGCGTTTCTTACTAGGACCACGCGCGCTTTGCTATTCAAATCAAACTTGTAGTCTTAACCGGAGAAACGTTTATACAAAGAGAGCAGTTAAAAGAATGAGACGAACGCGGCCATTGGCACAGCTAATCACAAGATCATTAATGAATATGATTTTCAATCCTATATACAAAAAAATAAGAAAATATATCTCTCCAAAAGATTCCAATCGCCAACTGGCATTTGCCCTAAACAACACTATGATAGCTAACTTACAAAATCATTTTTGTGTATAAAAGGCCATGCCTCCTCCTATATCTTTCTTCGTGAACAAGAAATCAATCCCAGTTTTAATTTGAAATACTCTTTCAAATGGGTGGTCGATTCTATGTTATTCTAGTGCTATCTATTTCTCTAAGTTTGTGCCTGTTTCCTCATACCATATTGGCCCAACTCAAACAAAACTACTATGCCAGGACCTGTCCCAATGTAGAAAAGATTGTCAGAACTGAAGTTCAAAAGAAATTTCAACAAACTTTTGTCACAGTTCCTGCTACCATCCGTCTCTTCTTCCACGACTGTTTTGTCCAGGTATAAAAACAACACACCCCTGCTCTCGGGTGCATATCATATGTATATTTTATTATCAAAATAAAACATTTACATGTAATTTGTATTTACAGGGTTGTGATGCTTCAGTTATAATTCAATCAAGCGGAAACAACCAAGCAGAGAAAGATCACCCGGATAACCTGTCCTTAGCTGGAGATGGGTTCGATACCGTGATCAAAGCCAAACAAGCAGTTGAACAAGTTTGCAAAAATACTGTCTCTTGTGCTGACATCCTCGCCATGGCAACACGTGATGTTATTGCACTCGTAATATTGTTCTTCATTAATTCTTTTTAATTGGTGTGTGTTTGTGTTTGTGTTTGTGTGAGATAATTAATGTTGCTAATGAATCCGCGCAGTCTGGTGGACCTTCATATCCTGTTGAGTTAGGAAGACTCGATGGGCTTAGTTCCACGGCTTCAAGTGTAAATGGGAAGCTGCCTCAGCCGACTTTCAATTTGAATCAGCTCAATTCTTTATTTTCTGCCAACGGCCTCGACCAAACAGACATGATTGCACTTTCAGGTAATGTAACATTTTCCTCCAAACCCCAAAAAAGGGTCTATGTGGTGCACAATTAATTAAGAAAAATCTTAACATTTGCAACGTTAACACAATCGTTTTCATCTGGGACCCCTAAGAAGGATTATATGGGTCCCATCTGACAGCTTTGTGTTCCAGTTATTAAAACTTGAAAAACTAATTCCACATTCACATTATATGATTGACTCATTTTAAAAAATATTTGTATACCTATCAAAAGTTGGAATGAATAAATTTTATAAAAACGTGGTGTGTGTTTTATCCATCCATGTTTTTTCTGGTCGCGTTCATTTTCTACGGGAAGGAACATTGCATTATTTGGCAATCTTTAAGATTTTCTTAGCTAGCACTGAATTTGTATCTGATATTAACTTGAGATGTGTTAAATTATTCATAATCCCATATCATTTAATAGAAATATATTGTTAAAATTTAAATTATTATTTATTAACTACTAAAAAAAAATAAAAATAAAAATCAGACCAGCACTCAATCCCAATCTGCTAGCACTATCAATATGACGCGTGTTTTTCTTTGCAGCGGCGCACACCGTTGGATTCTCTCACTGTAGCAGGTTCGCAAACAGGATATACAATTTCAGCACTCAAAATCCGGTGGACCCTACGCTTAACAAGGCATATGCGACCCAACTTCAACAAATGTGCCCAAAGAATGTGGACCCCACGATTGCCATTAACATGGACCCCACCACACCCAACTCTTTTGATAATGTGTATTTCACGAATCTTCAACAAGGCAAGGGCCTCTTCACCTCCGACCAAATCCTCAACACGGACGGGAGGTCCAAGCCCACTGTTGATCGATTGGCCCAAAGCCCATCTGACTTTCAAAGAACCTTTATTACTGCTATAACTAAATTGGGCCGGGTCGGAGTCAAGACCGGAAGTAACGGGAACATTCGCCGTGATTGTGCCGTCTTTAACTGAAAAATGAAAATGCCTTTCATGGTGTTTGTTTTCAGCCAAATTATAATTTGAATTTGGTTCTGTTGTTGTGGGTGCACCTTGATTTTTTCCCCCCCTTAAAGAAAGAGACTTTGTAATTGCTGTGATCAGTGATCATGAAAAAGGTATACAAAAATAAATGAGGTAATGGTTTCTTTCTCGAATCCCATATTTGAGTGTCATTGTGGATAATTTTAGATTTCAAATCATTTTATATCATGCAAGAGTATTGCAACTTAAATTTCCAATTTAAATTTGTACATCAAAATCCGGTCATTTTTTTAAGTCAATCAAATATTAGATACTTAAAATCTAAACAACACAGGTCAATTCATCCCTTATTGCCAAAATTTTAATATTTAGATTTAACAATGACTTATGATTTGATTGTCAGATTATGAGTTTGAATATAAATGGTCTATTTCTTGTAAGAGCTTGAAACAGCCGGGGGTTTTACCAGCCCAGCTTTAACCCCAATCGAGGTGACTATGTTTCAAAAATATAAGTGGAAATCGCCTATTAAAAAAAAATTATTTGTTAACTAAATGTATGGTTGTTTGTCAACGAGTACGTCAACAAGTACTAGTTCATCTGGTTGACACACTAATACATCGTATAATTGGTACTTGATTCTATTTCTCATGGTGTCATGAGCGAATAAAAAAATTTGACGTGATTATTAATTTTCGTGCCTAATTTTATTAGTCTATATGTCTTATGTCATGTTCTCATTCCCTTTGAAACATAATCAATAGTGAAGTCACAAGTAAAAGTTAATCTATATAAAAATAATACAAACATTCAAATTCTTTTTTTTTTTAATTAAATAAAATAATAGACATATATAACTTGTATCTTCCTTAAACTTATATATGTAGGGGCAGCTCTCAAATGGTTTTCTGATTTTGTCTACGTCAAAATCAGGCCGTATATTAGTTAATAATAATTAATTGGTTGTGTATAAAAATTTGTTATTTTGCTATTTCATTTAGGTCGATAAGACAGGCTTAATTGATATTATTTTATTTGATGCAAGTTATGCGCACCATAATTTTATCTAAACGGATCCATCATACAGCTGGAATTTGTTTGTCTTGGCAAGTTATAATTGTTTTTGGAAATGACATATGGGTCAATACTACTTCTACATACTACTTTAAACCAATAATTTGAAATGAAAGTCGTACCATTTCTTATGGATTTTTATTTGAAAACATTGTAAATTCGATCGTCAAATTATTTGATCTGAGTTTAAGCGAAGTATGTAAAATTTTCGACTGGCCATACTCTTACAAGAAATGCACCACTGGATTCAAACCCAAGACCTGACAACTAAATTCTAAGTCTTTTTCCACCAAACCACATCTCTTGAGGACACCATTTCTTGTGTTACCATCACTGAAACCCAAAATTGGAGGATGACAGATAAATAAGATCACTAATGCGTTTAATATTTTGACTTTTAAGCCTAAAAAATGATGTTGGCCAAGATGAATGAACACGAACTATTAACGGTTGTTTCTCGTTCCAAGGGAAATATGGAAAATTAACCCCTCGAACAAACCTCCTCCAACAATGAATTTGTTTGGTTAGTAGGGAACCAAAGCAAACTTAGCAGGCAAACAAGATAAACGCAGAGTTTACGTGGTTCGGCGGAAAATGGCTTCAACCTACTGAGTATATTTTATTATTGCTCAGGGTCAAGACCGACCCAAACTACAACGGGGAAATGAACTATCTCAGTGTTAATACACTTCGAGTCTTACACTAGCCGAGTAAAATTCACTCACTTGGTCAGATAACTGACCAACTTTCTCTATCTATCACTAGTTTTTAAGCTCCCAACTCTTTACAAGTTGTGAGATGCGAAATTTGCTAACCCTTAAATTTGAATCTTCAACCCCTTTATATAGACATCTAAATTCACTATTCAACCGCCAATGACGTCATCCTATGTCATATTTGTTGGGGTTGGTGCTCAGAGCGCCAATCCGGACCGTATTTATGTCTGATTCATGAATACGAACATCCCCTTATTCCAAAATATTACTTATTTATGGTTGCACCTCTTGTTCTTATATACGTATTCGATCTAATTACTATTAGATTGAAACTAAATGTGGTTTAGTGATATGTATATATTAGACAAAGGCCCGATAATATATAATACAGTACACAGTTACAAAGGGAGTTTGTAATTGACATTGAGAAGTGTCACTGTTATATATATATATATTATCAAACATAGTTCCTGGTCAAGATTCACTAACACGGGTCGGTTAGTCAAATCCGTTAAGACCAGTACATGTCGTATATCGAGACTTGGTCCGATGGTTTATCCTAGTGAACCATGAGTCTGGGGAGACTCGTATAGAGGTGTATGTGTTTATAGTGTATAAACACTGAACGACTCACCGAAGATTCTTAATGGATGGTACTCCAACGTCAATAAGAATCTTCTCGGGTTGAGTAGCATAGTGGTCCTTCGACTTGAGACACCACTGTGGATGTATGAGACATCCTCCACACTTAGATGGCAGTCATGTCACCAATCTATTTAGATCAGACCTCCGCCTGTTCGTTTGGGTGTGGATCGATCCTCATGATATCCTGTGTGTATCAAGATAGGATCTGTCAGTTCTGTCTACAGAGCATAGGTAGTCCATATATAATTAGCAGTCTGTTAAATCTGTGGCCACAGTATACTTCGGAAGTAAGTTCCGAATGTTATTTAGAGATTGCTAATAGATACGTCGACGAGATAATACCTATAGAGATTTGACGTTTACATCTATATCTCTGGTATTATCTGGATACCTGTGACGGAGGGATTATACGTATGCAATGACCTCGACCTGTATGATTCAGCGAGATTATCTGTGATCGTCATAATCTACGGGTGGATAGATTATGGACACGAAATTGGATTTCGTGACGGATATACCTGAATCTAGAGAGTCTCAATAATGAAACATACTCGTAGAGCACTAGAGCAACATTTATGAATAATGATGATTATTTCTAAATCGTTTAATAGTTAAACGAAAAATACATGCGAACGGCCGAACCGTCATTTCCTAATTAATGTGGATTTGTATTTAATATATGATATTATTAAATACACATTAATAAATAGTCAAATAAAGGTATTTGACATATATCATCAATATATGTATTTGAGATATTTAAAGTAAATATAATACATATATTTGATATATTTGCATTTAATTAATTATTTAATTATTTAATTGTTAAATGATTAATATAATTAAAATATAAATATACCACCAAATGATAAAGTTAGGAAATGATTATAAGTGTTTAATGTTGACTTTAAAGTAAAGGAAATGGTAGTCAAATTGGATTTGACTTCTTTGATATTTGTTTAAAATGTTTAAAATTGAAATATCATTTTTCTTTATTTTTCCTTCATAAATTCGGCCATGACCTTAAAATATAAGAGTTATATTTTTCGGTTGCCTTTGTTGACTTAATTAAATATCTAATAAAGTGTTATTAGAATATTTATGCAAGTTGACTAAATGAAATTGAAATTACAAAACTTGTATTTCCTTTAGTGAATTTCGGCCAAGGCCATTATGATACAAGTATATATTGTTTGTTCATTTCATTCTTCTTAACCTAATACACTTTAAAAGAAAACTCCATTAATGGAAACCAAAGAAAGCTTGTGAGAAAGAAAGAAGAAACCAAAGAAAGCTTGGATTTTAGTAAGTTTTTCCAACTTACTATTAGAAAGGAAAATGTTCCTTAGGATCTAGGCTTTAACATATGATGTTCTTAGGTTATTTCTTTCTTTATTCTTTGTGTTTTTGATGATGAAAGTTTTGGTGAAAGTGTAGAGCATGTATGATGAAGGAAGCTTATGGCTATTGTAGTAATAAGTGTTCTTTTATGGTTTTGGAAACCTTGTTGCTAATCTAGAGTTGTTGACCCACTCTTAGATGACCTAAATTTGATCTTGAGTTGTTTCATTGTGTTGAGACTTTGATTGGATGGAAGAAACATGATTGAAGTATTGGATTTAACCAATTTGGTCTAATTTGTCCAATTTGAAGAAATTGAAAAATTAGGGTTCATGACCAATTCCAAATTTGAGAATTTTCATATATGTTGTGCATTTGGATGTGTATATGATGCATATAAAGTTTCATGTTCATTGGATTACATCTTGATGTGTTTTGATGCATGAAATGACAAAGTGCACAAAATGGCACCATTGGAGTGCATTCGGCCATGAGTCCAATTTGGGC